>JAVFBZ010178883.1:0-15589 GCA_032466195.1 Katharina tunicata
GGACAGAAAACAGGACAACACAAGAAAGCTTTCTGAAGCCCCTAGCTCAGACCACCGGGGCACAGGAGACTCCCACCAAAATAAACTATTCTCCAAATAAAGCTGAAATATAAAGCTCAAAGTTAACTTTTTGGGAAAATTTACCCGCTAATTAGATTAAATAGTATAGGTCTAATAGGCTGTTAATATAGCCAGCTTAATCCTATACATTTAAATTGTTTTTACAAATTTTGATAATATATTAAAGGTACTATACTGCAAAATTTTGGTATGAAGCTTTATAAAAGTTTTGTGAAATACAACGCTTTTCTATTCATAAAACCTGATTCATGATTGTCGAGGGGGGCGGGGGGGGCAAATGTCAGACAGGTACCATATCGCACAATCTTGAGGTTGTTATTTTCTGAAAACTTATACTTTGGGCCATACTAGAAAAATATAGAAAATCAAGTTTAATTTATTTCAGACGATTTTTTGCAGAAATTCTGCGGTATAATACCTTTAAACTACAATAATAATCTTTGCCATTGTCATCAAACATCTATTTAATTACTCAACTTTTTTATTGATGAATTTTATTATTCAATGAATTATATAAGACTTATGCCATTTATAAAAACATTACATAAGCTATAACGTTGAAGACGGTGTGAAATTTTGTCAGACATTTCGACAAACAATAGAAACTTCAGAAGTATTTAATAATTTTTGACATTTATAGAACGAACAGTGACAGTGAATTACTCTTAGATAAAGGTAACCCTATGAACCGGATTCAGTTCGTAGCATTTAAAAAAAAAAATGCCCCTTGCAAATATACACCTATCATCTGTCAAGATTTATGTCCTCTTTAATTTGAGCCCAACATTGGCAGTCATCTCATGTAATAAGATATACAATTCCCACAAAATTCTAACTGTTACTGAATCCCCTTTGTAGGGTTACCTTTATCTAAGAGTAATTCACTGTCACTCTCTGTCCAATAAATGTCAAAAAAGTATTAAATATCATAGGAGACTTCTGGCACTAGAATAGTAAGAAAACAAGAAAAAGGACAAATAAATAAAACAAAACACACTATTTGATGGTAATACAGTGAAAGTTGAATAAATATTGACCATTAAATAGACTGGGGGCGTTTTGAATGCAAAAAGGGGACGTTATTCGATTTGGGGCGTTATGATCGATTGGGGGCGTTAAGAACGATTGATGACGTTATGGCTTGAGACCGTTTCCAATGAATAACTAACTTAAAATCTTTCAGAGGCATTTTGAAGCTGGCAAAGCATATAAAATCAAGGCTTTATGGATAACAACTTTTTTATTTCTTCTCCAGCGCCGTTTCGATACAGATGAGATTGTATCTGTATCGAAACATCGCGTGAGAAGAAATAAGTTGTTATCCATAAAGCCTTTATTTTGTGTACCTAAACAACCAGTAAGTGATGCCAGACTTAAATAATTATAACGGAGTTGGAATACGAGTAATAGTCAGTGAGATGACGTTGTTCACCTGTACAAGGACATTGATTAAAATCAATCAAGAAACTCCTCAACTACGTTGTCTACCATATACAGATGGTATTTCTCGTTTGACAACAATCGCCTAACGATAACATTCAATGACGCAAATACAATGATGTTGTTGTTGTTTCAGAATACTTCTGCTGCGTTTTAAACGATTTCTCTGAACGTCTTTAAGTGTCAGTTGTCTGCAACAAGAGCTGCATGAGTCGCTAGTACGCCAGACGGAAAACCAGATTAAATTTAATTAAAGACAATTGTTTTTGGAATATCTGCAAATAATTCACTTGCTTTCGTTTTGCCGCCGTTAAAATGGCTGCCACCATTTCAATGAAAGGAGGCGGCCATTGTGTTTCCGCAGTTTAATGGTTTTATAAACATCTTTTATTTTTCCTAGGGTTTTCTGATATACCGAAAATAGCACAAAATATTTTTCATTGAATTGAATTTTGTTAATGTTGTAAGAGTAATTTTACCTTGCTATGACAACGAGATTGCCTTGTATCCAATGAGAGAGTTGTTTATTGGTCGAATTGACCAATGAAATGAGAGCGGTAATATTTGAAGGGAAGTTGAAAGCGAGGACGACAACCTATGAAATAAGTGCAGAAAGAACGTGTTGTGGCATATCATTTTCTACTGCAAAGCATTCGGAGAAATACTACGTTACTGATTTTTTTTACTGTTCTTCCAACTGGATATTTATCAAAATGGCTTTAAATAGCAGGCCGGCTTCTGTGAGTATTTTGAATTTACGCGTTTATCATTTTTTTAATTTTGTTTTGTTGAAATTCCAACTTTCGGGCGAAATGGCAAATCAAGAGTGCCCGTGTTTTGGTTTCGCAAGATGTTTCTTTTTCAATAACAATCGAATTTTAGTTGGTATAATTATTGCTGTAACATCCTTCATTTTTCTTTGTATCAAATGTTTCTTTTTTAGAATTTTTATTGATTGGCGGCATTTTCCCGTGTATTTGTCCACTGCTTATTGAATGAGCGAGTTGTCTACAGTTCTGTAGTGATTAAATGCATGTCCATACATGCAACCTAATAACCGCTTGATATGTGCAGTTGACAACAGACAGTCGGAAAGCTATTTTTAGTTGCTTGTTTGAACACATTATAGTTGTGTTGGGGACCATTTATGACATTCCGTTTGATTCCCTGGGAAATTAAGACCTATATTCCCTAATCATTGAGCAAAAAAAATTGCTTGAAGGCAAGGATGTCATAAAACTCCTTTCTATTTTTTGTTCTGACCATCTTTTTTTCTGTTGGTAAACGAAAGGTATCCTCTTTGTAGACCTAAGCCTTATTTATGAAGCTAACCATAAACTGTTCAAATGCTATTTAAAGGTGACAGAAAGAATTCCATAATTAGACCCCCACAAAATACTTAAAAAACATTGTTTTTAATTGATTTCACTGAAATACCTTTTTTCTCTAAACAGGGCAGCATCGTGGCTGCAGGCAAGTTGGGTTTGAATTCTGAAAACCCAGAAGCTGTTGGTAAAAACATGGTGACCAGGTCAGCTTTTCAACGCTCGGCCCTGGGAGACATAGCCAACAAAGTAACTAACCAAAATGGTGAGCAAGGCAAAAGAACAATACTCAAGAAAGATGGAACCATCGTCACAAAGCCCCGAATTATTGGGAAGTCCAAAGGAACCACATCTCTTCTGAAATTACCCGACCAAGAGGGAGTCTCTCTCACGGAAGTTCTGGTAAATTTTATTAACTTGACCTACAGTTCACAAGCGGGGGTGGGGTAAACTGTAACGGAAAAAGTGAACTTAAATTATCCGACTGTTGCAGATCTGGGCCCGTAATCATAAAGCTACTTAAGTATTTCTTTAAGTTAAGTAATACTTAGCCAACTTTCAGCCTTTATATTTTCCATTGAAAAAACGTAAATGGGATGCTTTAGTTTATATTTTGAATGCTTCACTTATAATCTACCATTTAGTGTTATAAATAGGTAATAAAATGTTGTGTTTTTATGTATTTAAAATGAGGTTTAAAAGAGTTAAGTTTTTCTCATCTTTTAACAAGTAGCTTTATGAATACGAGCTTAATATTTATTAACCATGTCGATAAATCCATCAAATGGATTCAAGATATTGGTGAAAAGAAACAAATAGTATAAATTTTGAAACGGCTAGATCATTTTACACTGGCTCAAAACTGATGCAGATGCTTTTACTCGTCAAATTTGGTGCTTCACAAACAGACCAGTCTGATCTGTTTATTATTAAGAAGCATTAAAAGTGTTTAGAAATTATTTGCCAGGTAACCGGTTATTAATGTACATAAAATAAAAACTAAATTTAGTTCACATATTGCCTAAAAATTTTCCACTTTGGGTTTCTAGTAAGCAACTTTTTCTTGTTTATAGAAATTGGAGCCTAGCAATGAATCGGAAGAATGTAAAACAGTGGAGGTTGAACAAATCGATGTTGAACAGCCTATATCTGCCATGGACATCAGTGAAGACAAAGCAAACGCTTTTTCCAAAAATCTTGCAAATGTTGAAGATATAGATTTGAATGATCGTGACAATCCCCAACTTGTCAGTGAATACGTAAATGACATTTACCAGTACCTAAGAAGTCTAGAGGTCAGTAGAAAATAAACGCACCCTTTTTGAAACCACTATTTATACCACAACCATGTTAATATCGGCCAATTCCAGCAGTTTTGTTTGTTAACAAAGGTGGGGTGATTTGGCTTTTCTGAGAAAGGCATGATGAAGGAATGGTACATTTGTGTTCCTTTGATCGCACAAATTCAAACCCTTTACTACAGCAGGGACACCTGTATGTTGACTTTGAAGGAATGTACTATAGACCTTTTTCACGGAAGGGTGGCGCTGCGAAATTACGTGAGGCTATATGCTTTTCAGACGCCAACCATTGTGACGTGGTACTCAAATTGTGATGTCACCGCAACATTATGGCTTGTCATTGTTGGAGAAAACCTTTGTGATGCTGCATGTGACGCGTCCTCTCTCACGTCAAAAGAGCAGATCGCCTCGCTTTGATTACAACATGGCACTTTCGTGAAATTGGTCTATAGGCTGCGGGTTTTGTGCAGGTTTCCAATAGAAACTAGCTTCGGGTTGTCGACTAAGCTAAGATTACTACATTCACAAACACTCGTCTCCGGGCACTAATTTTACTTCCTATATACACACATTTTCCATTTGTCCTAAACAGATTACTCTCTAAGTTGACTAAATAGCTCTTTTTTGTATTTTTATCTCCAGAAAGTCTGATCACAGCTTTTTATGGTTTTTCTTTTAAAATTTATACCCTGCTTTCAGCATATATAAATCAATTTCTGTGTAGGCTTCTTGAAAATAGTTTCACAATGTGTAAGTCATTTTAATTTTGATGTCCACAGCGGCGGTTTAATGTGCGCCATGATTACATGAACGGTCAGGAGATTACCGGCAAGATGAGGGCTATATTAATAGACTGGTTGTGCCAGGTACATCACAGATTCCACCTTCTCCAGGAGACCCTCTACCTAACGGTCTCCATTATTGACAGATTCTTGCAGGTCAGTGAATATTTCAATTGTGTGAAATAAAATAAATTTGACATCCAGTGTAAATAAGTTATTTGCTAGATGAGTTGTGATTTAAGATCATTAAAATTGCTTTCTTTTTATGAGTCTAAATAACCTCGCAAATCTTTTGTGACGTTCTGAAATGATTGATTTAACATTCTAGAACAATTTTAATGCGATTCAATCAACTGTATTAAACATTGCCCACAAATAGGACTAAGGTCCAGATTATAATTATTAAATTGGTACTTCATCGAGACATTTGTTTTTATAGGTGCATCCTGTGAGTAGGAAGAAGCTGCAATTAGTGGGTGTTACGGCCATGTTAATAGCATCAAAGTACGAGGAAATGTTCGCTCCGGAAGTGGCTGATTTCGTTTACATTACTGACAATGCTTACACAAAGCTTGAAATAAGGACCATGGAATCAACCATTTTAAAGAAATTAGATTTCTCTTTTGGAAAACCTTTGTGTTTACATTTTTTGAGGAGGAATTCCAAAGCTGGACAGGTATGTATCATTCCCGGTGAAATTTAGGGCATATGTGCTTGAGTTGGAGTAAACTGCGATTATTTCATTCCTGATCGTTTGTTAGCACAATGTGTGAAAGAAACCACCCTTCACGTCTCTTACAAAAAAGACAAAACAGAAAGTTGACTGGATGACAAGTGAACAATTCTGGTTCCCTCTCTTCATGCCGTCGGGGAACATTATCTTTAACGTGACTACACATTTTTGGTTGTTAGTTGCCATCTGCTGTTGTAATACACCGTTGTCACACAAGTGTAATATCTTATGTTATTCTACCCCAGCTTTGCTATTAATTTGGCTAACGGGCGTTTTTAGGAGCACACGAACGGTACATATCACAAGATTTCTTCTATTTGGTCAACAGACACCTATTCATATATTAGGGGGTGACGATTGCATATTATTTGACTATTGCGATAGTCCCAACACTATTGCGTTGGTATTGTGAGATTTTTTTAATATAAAGCTCAGAATATGTATTCAAAACATAATGCATAAACCATCAGTGTGCAAGTACAATAAATTAATAGAAGTTCTAACTTTATGTAGCTTATCCATAATATTTACTTGAATGCTTTACTTGAATGTACAGAGGAAAACTGTCAAAATTGCATGTATTTGGGAAATAGGTAACCGTCGATAGTTGGTGCCACTATTGCATCATCGAAGAACTATTGAGGCAGCAACTATTGCAATAAATCGATAGTTCAATGTATTGTTACAACCCTGATATATAAACATGTGTGCTATATAATTCGTATCTTATCCAACTGATACATTTTCTGTGTCTGTAGGTTACTCATAACGACCTGAAATAACGATCTATCCAAAAACTTGTCTAGGACATGGTTTTTAATTTATCGATATCCCTGTGGGAGCGACAAACATATGTATACCATTACATAATGAGTGGTGTATTTTGATTGGTTTTATTTCTAGGTTGATGCGATGAAGCACACATTAGCCAAGTATTTAATGGAGATGACAATAGTAGACTATGATATGGTGTCGTGTCACCCGTCTGAGATTGCAGCTGCTGCCCTCTGTATGTCCCTGCGTCTTCTAGATAACTCTGAATGGGTAAGTCTACACCCTTCATTCACAAATGTAAAACCTTAAAAAATAATGAAATTTTACTGTATTGGGCTAGTAAAAGATACAAATAAAAGTAACTAATTTGTGTATTGTGACCTATGGATGCACCCTAGCAGACTTCAATAAATCTTCAGACCTTCTTGGCACGTTTGGATATACTTGCAACGTAAAAGCTACCTTCCGAGCACTTGACAACAAAATCTACTTCCCCAGATTTTAATCCAATATAAGTATAGGAGAGGGTAAATTGTCAGACTTCAAATTAATACAAACTCTGTGTTTAGTTTTTGTTCTGGATATTATTTTGTTTATAGAGGGATTCAGAATTGTTGAACTAAGGAACTGCACTTTTAACCCATAAATCTGTTAAAGTACGACCAAAACAGGTTGTACATCGTTTCTCGCTCTTACAGGTATGAGAGGTAGTGTGGCAGAACAGATGTGGGGTTGATTCAATGAAGCTTCACCCTGTTTTCTGCTTACATAAGCCATGTGCCCTCTTTATTGTTCTTACTAGTGTAGACTAAGCATATTGTTGAATGGAATTCTGATAACAGTGGGTAAAGAAGATAGTCGCTTACAAGATTTTATTTTGTTTCAGACGGACAATTTGGTTCATTATAGTGGCTACACAGAAGAAGAAATATTACCAGTTATGAGAAAAATAGCCAATTTAATTGTTAAAGCTCCCACAAGTAGACTTTCGGTAAGATTCAGTTGCCAACACTTCAGCGTAACAATGGAAAGTTCCATTTCATTGGCTATTCTGCAATTTCATTTACTTTAGGCGCCTTGGCTAAATGCTTTACGCTTAAGCTTTCAATTATGCTGTCCGTCAGCATTACTACAATACTTTATTTAGCTCTGGCATTGAGCATGGAGAAAACATAATCTTTTTAACAGAGCATGTGGTGACTTTCCATAAAACTTGTAGCCCTCTAGCTCAGGGCAGTATGTTCCCAGATTATATTGGTACGGTCATACTTAGCACTAGAGAAACATGATCTTTCCAACAGCTTAACCTTTAACTTCACATTTTTGGGATTGTTTGTCACCTGTCTGCTGTTGCAATACAGCAGTCATAAAAGTAAAATACCCTTGGGCAAGACATAAACCTCAATCATTAAACAGGAGGTGTATATATAAATAAGTTATGGACAATCTTGTGTTTAAACATTATGCGACCAACCACAATTTGCAGTGCTTGGAACTTTTTTAAAAAAATGTCTTGTTATTTTTAATTGCAGGCTGTTCGTACGAAGTATCAGAGTTCCAAATTCCAGAAGATTAGCACAATTTCTGAATTACAATCCCCATGGCTGAAGGAACTCTCCCAAGAAATAGAATCATAAAAAAATGCCCTATAGCAATTCTCCAAAACTCGGGTGTATGAAAGAATTTATTCAGTGGAAATGAGCGAGAGCAAGTGTTTTTAATCCACATGAATGTGTGCTTGTGATTTTAATAGATGCGAATGTACAGTGGATTTGTCTTTCATTTGATTATTGAACAAGATGAGACTGGCGGCTCGAATCCATCCTTTCCAGAACTGGGGTGCTTTCACAATGGTTACCACATTGTTCATGTGCCTTTTCCTTTTTGAAAGTGGTCAACAGACCCCAATAAAATTTGTAGCAACGATGCTTCTCTTGTAAGGCTGTGAATTTTGCAGATAACCAATCAAATCCCATGTTGCATATTAATGTTACTTGGAATATGATTGGTTGTTCAGTCTGCTTTGGATTGTGCCTGACCAATCACACTTGTTCGAACCTGTGATGCTTAGGTTGTGTTCAAAACTAACTTGTTAAATCATGTTCTCCACAACATTTGTTTCGTCAATAATCATGTATAAGCGTTTCTTTTAAATTAAGTAGCATTAATTAAATTGTCTTCAATATCTTCTATTGACTGCTCTTTTAAAAAAAATTTTTTTTTGAAACTTGTACAGAAGATTTTAGGTTTTAACCTTTGTTTTAATTAGGTAACGTTTTATGTATTTATATATATATTTTTTTTACAATTAGGTTATTGTATGTAAATTTATGCAATAAATGTTGAATAATATTATGTCTTAGCATAGTACTTTTTTTCTACCAGTTAAAGTAATGGATGGTTGGGAGAAAGAGCAACGTGGCATCAGCAAACTGATTTGTATTGTTATGGTGGTTTCTTTCACCCACTGGGCTGTCGTGAGTGAAATATCCTTCAGTACGACATAAAGCAAACATGGTGGAAGACCGCAATTTAAATGGCTTAGAGTTGATTTGTGATGCTCATCAGAAAGGCGATTGTAAGCATACTATGTTACCCAAAGCTGTTAATTTACCAACCAGGGGCAGTTGCTCAAAGAAGTGTTATTAGTCTCTTATATCCGATTTATATCACAAATAGCTGTATTAAGCTTTTAATCTGGTGTGACATCTTACCTGGGATTAAAGCTAATACTGCTTTGAGGCAACCGGCCACTGTGCTGGAGGTATTGTGGTCTCTAACAGGAATGTCGGATGTCGCGTAAGGTTTCGTAAACAACTGGTTAATAACGTCAAAATATTAAATCCATTCCCCAGCGGTACTTGAACGAAATTTGCTTTACATCTTGTAGCGTTTGTCATGGGTACATTCACCACATTTCTTTTAGCCTTTAACACTAACTTAAAATCAGATTGTTTGCTGTCAAAGTGCAAGTAAGAGTTATTGCCCCTGTAATTGAAGGTGGACGCAAACTCTTGCATTTTTGTAGCTACAGAACTGACATGCTAAAATACTGTAATCCCGCATCGTACAAGGCAATATGAAGCACATTATTTGAAACTTACCGTCTTATTCGATACTTATTATGCATTTTCTCCAATTCTTGTAGTTATCAAAATGTTGTATTTGAAGTAACTTCAGTGTGTGAAAAACTCGCTATGCCGCAGTAATTTCAAAACAAAAGTAGAGTGATTGACCTTCGTTGACAAAAAAAAATTAGCTTTTACATGTTACTAATACGCGAGGTGCGCATTTTTGATATAAAATATCTCTGAAAGTTCAATTTACCAAACCGAATTGAAAATCACTTAATTGGTTAAAACTAATAAGTGCTAAAACTAAAATGTACACATTTTTGTTTAGTACTGGTCTGTATCGTTATATATTATGGTTTACGTAGTAGACTAATGACGATTTTGTATCTAGTATTTTTCCAAACTGTTCAAGGGATTGGGCTTTCAGAACGCTAAGAACCTAATTTTCCCCGTTCGGATGAATTTTTGCCTACGAAAATACGAAGTCGGTCAAATTGGAGACCATATCAAGAAGTTATACTCAATCAGCTATTACATTTTTTTTGTACGGTTACTCATTCCCAAATTAAACTGAATTATTGTAAGTAGATGTACGGTGGACTTTTCGTGCTACATTTCTTGTAGAGATCCTGTCCCTCTTTAAATGTTAATCAGATACATTTCTTTAGTGTACAGGCGCTGATCGGCTTGGGTTAATTTTGAGTAGTTTGGGTTATTTTATATGCAAGAACTATATAAATAACTATAAGCGGCTTTTAATGGAAAACTAAAAATCCTACAATAAGTGCTTATCAAAGTTTTGTTAAAGGACAAGTCCAGCCAATTTCAACACAAATTTATTATTTTCCTAGTGTTTGGATAGACAATTGACCGTGTCACACTCAGAACATATTAAGAATAAGCGCTAATTTTTTAATTTAAAAAACGGAAGTGACGTTATTGTTCGAAGTGCAAACATATCCTGCTTGTCAGTCCTCATAGATGAGCCGATGGATGTTTTTATAATTCTAAATGACGTCACTGTTCCGAACGATTCTTAGTCTTATTTTCATGTCATGAGATAAATTTGCAGTCAGCAGGATGTCTTGCTGCAATTATCTGAACCTCTGAGATAATTGCATATGCCAATTTCCGACAACTGTTTTATTCCGCTTTTGGTCTACGGTACTTGGGATTAAACTCGAGTGAGCCTGGCGCTTTCAAGTGCTTTCTCAGGCGGCCGGATTATGTGAACATAGCCCTGTATCCATATAATAGTTGTATGGCACTATGATTGAAATGCCCTGCAGTTCGTATATACAAAAATATAAATAACAAATTCACTGAAATACGCCACTATGTATGTGGAGATGGTATTTTGCGAGATAAAGGCTTACAAAAATTAATTTAAACATCAAAGGAAACAAAGGTGTCCAGGAGGGAAATGCCCTGATACCACTGCGAACAAAGACGTCACACTTCCGGGTTTTAAATTAAGGAATTAACGGCTAAGCTTCCTCGGTTGCAAATGTGACCCGGTCAGTTGTCTTTCCAAATACACTTGGAAAATAATAGGTTTTTGTCTAAATTGGCTGGACATGTCCTTTAACTTGTTAGGGCCTGTAATTTAACTGACTTTCTTTACTTCCCCTTTAAGTCCACTGAGAGGTAACAAGATCATAGATGGCCTTTAAATTAACGCAATATAGGTCTCGCGGAAGATTTAAGAATTTGGTAGAATGGGACCATTATACGCTGTAAACGAAAGACTGTTTGGAAAATTCCCGATATATTTGGTAAACAAACCAAATCATTTAACATTATATTGACATTCCATTGGTTTCTGTAGCTGGTTAATGCATGGTATCTTCATACGCTCTTGTGCGTGTCAATGGGTATCAGGAAGCCAATTTGCTGTGGTGTTCTATGATGGATCAGTGTTGTCTGTATATCGTTAGTGACATGGATGATTTTATGCACCCATTTAAGAGAGTTCGCACTTCGTTTTCTGAAAACGTGTGAATCCACAGTTGTGGAAAGCTAATCGAGTATATAAAGAGCGGAGGTTGAGGAAGATCTCTGAGCCAAAGGTTACGGGAAGGAAGTTTGCTGCCTTGTCCTGGGTCCTGCATTTGTCCTGCTTTATCAACGTGTGTTATACCTAGTGACCACGATGGCGGTGTATAGCCAAGTACACGATAACGATATCCTATAGAACGTAAAATCCTATAGGCCTACCAGTCGGGCAAAAATATGCTATTGTGATACAAGACCTACATTATCACGCTGTCAAGAATGGTGGGCCAAAGCGATTTAGCATGTCGTATGTAGGCTACCATTTAGTCGCGACGAAATTCTATGTACAGCTTGTCAGTTAACGGGTGCATTTCAGAATCGTGAGACATATTAAGCTTACAAATACATAAATGTACAGATATTTGCCATACATTCTTTGACAAGTAGTAGCAAAATTAATTGAACGCAGGAACTGAATGGGAATGTCGATTAAGTATATGCAGAGAAACAGGTCAAGTTGGCCTGGTAGGTGTATATGTCCGCAATTCAGACAAAAGATTGCCCACCGTCGTAATAATACATGCATCCAACGAATAAATATACTCGTTCAGTTTTATGTACTCCCGGGTAGATAAGTATATATATGCCTATAAATGACCTATTTTAATATAGCATAACCTGTAATGAAGCTCTATTTGATTCAGGTATTCCTTTCCACGAATGAAATTTAGCTGGTTCCCTAGAAAACCGCATAAATTGGAATTTTGTTTTGACATGTAAAGCTTAAGAAGTTGATCTACTATGAGTTTGTAGCTCTAAGCGGTCATTTTGTTTCTCGTATTGAAATAATTAGTATATATAGGTTCTAGCGAATTTTTAATACCTTCCTTTATATATATCACCATATATCATCTCTAAAACTGTCAAGCTTTTCTGTCCCCATACGAAGTCCTTAAAATACAGGACTACATTTTGAAACTGTATATTATGGATAGAATATGTGTCGATGGTTATCGGGCTTGTTTACATAATCATTTGTAAAAACAAACTATGTCACTCGTTATTTGTAGTGTTGACGGTGCCAACATATAGGTTCAAATCCCCCTATATCGATCTAAGATACTTAAGGGGAATTTCCGATGGCTACGGTTTGTTTGTTTGATTGGGGTTTTACGCCGTACTCAAGGTTATTTCGCTTATATAAGTAAGAACTTGATATTGTCTCTATATTCTCTTTATAGTTTCTAACAAATTTATCCCTCTTACAATTTTTTAGCTATATTTTACTTTATATATTTTTGCTAACTTTTCAAATGTCTTAAATGAACACTTTGAATTTCTTCTGTTCTATACCCTTCCTTTAGAATTGAAACATCGTCCCCCAATATTATGACTATACCACTGAGGAGTTTAACACAGTATAAAGAATAGTAACAAGTCGGAAGAATATATATGACTCAATACACAACCTTGCCCATAACCCTCAATTATAGAACGAAGCCAATTTTTTAAAACATATTTCACAATTGTTGTATGAACTAATAGATCTGTGGCTTTTTATTTACATAGGTATCTTAATTTGTATAATGTTTATTATAAATACCTTCTATTGGCTCGGGACTTTAGTGCTTAAGTTGAAATAAACTGAACTATATATATATACAGTCAATATGAATTGTTCATCACTTTCGGGTGTGTTAAACAACTCTATCCATTTTTTTATATTCTAATAAAAACGTTTGAATTTGCTATCGGTTCTTAGACTATATCAAAGGTAAATTTAAGATATAAGCAATTTTTTTGTCGCTAGAAAGTGACAAATTACAATAATTTAACTAGTTAGCTTGAAAACTTTTTATAGTATGAATAACATATCCGATTTCAGACATTTGCCGGCTTTGACTCAAACGGGAATCGAACCCACGACTCCTAAAGTCGGACCAGGCTTCCCGTGTTGATACTGAGTTGATCAACAAGTATTTGTAAACTTCGGAAAGAGATAAGATCATAAAGTTTACATCTGCAATATTATTTTATCCTGCAAAACAAAATATGACAGACACTTGCTCATGAAATTGTAAGGCTATGAAATCCGGGTTGTTGGCGGGACCTTACTGTGCCCTGGTGCTCTTTGAGGTAAGGGTTATCAGGAAGCCGATGGATGTGTTGTGGCTTCCTAGAATGCGTCGCGTCGTTGTCCTGTTCTTTGTCGGTGTATATAGTCGAAGGTACAAGGTGTCCCTCAGCCATGCAGTAGACTAAAGCAAACTGTCATAAGGGTAAAATAGCCTTAAGTACGGCATATAACCCCATTTATAAAACAGACAAAAAACACCCCTAAATACCCGATCTAAACTTAATGCTAAGATTCGTCTACATTAACACCGCTACTCGAGCCTATATAGCCGGATACTCAAGTTGATATCACACTGATCAATATTTTGTGCATGATAAAACCCGGATAAGCGACAAGATGAGGTCATTTAGTTCACATTATTTAACAATGTTTTCTTTGTTTTTCTATAGCACTCTGTTGTAGATATTTAACACACACTAATTCAGACAACTGTGTGGTTTGTGGTCAATACGGGAATCGTAAAGCCCGGATACTCATTCCGATTTTAAGCAGACCGAGCTTGTGATACACTACGGAATTTAGTTAACAGAATCAATAATTTATTCATTTGGCGATAAAGTTCTCTTAGATGCTATTCAGAAAACTGCGGGAATCGAACCCACGACCAAAAGACACTCGAGATGCAAAGTCATCAACAGTATTAACCCGGATAGCTGATGTACCCGGATATTGATGTTGGTTTTATAGGTTTGTCAAGTGTTTGTGGTAAAAACTGAGGAAATAGATTAGGTCATTATGTTTCATGTATATTTCGTCATTTTACTATATAACATTGTTTGCAAGTCTGTGATCGAACTGGTCGAAAAGTTCAAAAAATTGTTTTGACAATCGGTAACACAAGGGATTATCAGCGGTGTGCTCGCTTAATGTTTGGTTTATTTAGCCTTGTTGGTAATGTATGTAAAGGCATTATTAGGTCATTAATAATATTTTATTTAGTTTGCTATATAAGTCACTTTTAGATGGAACATTTATAAGCAAGATCAGAAGATTATTGTGCAGACAGCGGGACCATAATCGGAATGCTCGGAACCACTAGCAGTACCCAGCTGCATGGTGATTGGTTGATCTAATAGTTGTGGTAAATAGATGATTGGTCGATCAATAGTTGTGGTAAATAGGTGATTGGTTGATCAAATAGTTGTGATAAATAGGTGATTGGGTGGTCTAATAGTTGTGGTAAATAGGTGATTGGTTGGTCTCATAGTTGTGAGAAATAGGTGATTGGTCGATCAAATAGTTGTGGTAAATAGGTGATTCGTCGATCAATAGTTGTGGTAAAATGATCGATCAATAGCTGTGGTAAATAGGTGATTGGTCGATCAATAGTTGTGGTAAATAGGAGATTGGTTGATCAAATAGTTGTGGTAAATAGGTGATTGGTCGACCAATAGTTGTGGTAAATAGGTGATTGGTCGATCAATAGTTGTGGTAAATAGGTGATTGGTCGATCAATAGTTGTGGTAAATAGGTGATTGGTCGATTAATAGTTGTGGTAAATAGGTATTTGGTCGATCAATAGTTGTGGTAAATAGGTGATTGGTCGATCAATAGTTGTGGTAAATAGGTGATTGGTCGATCATTAGTTGTGGTAAATATACGGAAACAGGTAAGGTTTTTGAGTTTTAGTTCTCCTGTTCAAAGTTAAATATGTCGAAGAGGATATGTCAAATAAACTGAAGATAATTGTTCTTCTGAAAAAGTTTTAAGAAAAGTTATTTATTTCATTGGTACGGTGGCCCATAGAGGACATTATTATTTTCTTTTACAATTACACTTTTTTTCTTTTTCTTTTACTTTTTGTCGAGCAATTTCCACCCAGGTTGAAACTACTTTCCACCCAGGTGGAAACTACTTTCCACCCAGGTCTAAACTACTTTCCACCCAGGTGGAAACTACTTTCCACCCAGGTGGAAACTACTTTCCACCCAGGTGGAAACTACTTTC
>JAVFBZ010178905.1:0-14611 GCA_032466195.1 Katharina tunicata
CTTCTGCATTGTTTAGTTTTTATTTTATGTCGTTGCAAACATGTGGTATCGTTTCTTTTGGACACTAGTTTATATTTGGAAATACAGAAATTAAAAACAAAATGTTTAAAATTAGAAATTCGAAATGAGTTTCGCAGAAATTATATTGGAAAATACAGAAAAATTAAGTCAAACACACGACAATTAAAATGACTTTCTAGAATACTGAAATGTATGTCTAGAAAACCAAAATGCATGTCGTAAAAATTCCAAGTGAAAACACGATAAATTAGTTAATTTTCACCGGGGTGGAAATACTATTACCGTCTTGGTAATTTACTCCGCAAATATCACCATTGTTTAGAACTTATAGTAAGATGACAATTGCTTTTTTTATATATGCAAGTGACTTAGCCGTTTTCTCAGAAATAAAAGAAGGGTTGAACAACAAATTGAGCGTTCTAAATGAACGTGCACTCAGAAAGGTTGGAATTAAAAGTTAATGGAGATAAATCAAAAGTAATGCTTTATAATAAAAGATGAAAGAGTAAAAGAAGATGAAAAATTATATTTTATTAAAAGTAAATTGCAAGCAGTAGATTCTTTTACATCTATCGGCCAATTTATTTCTATATAGCAATGGCAAATTTGAAAAAGCTCAAACCATATCAGCTGAAAAGTTTCTAAAACCTAAATTGCCTTGACAGTAAAATAAGAAAGTACAGTCTGCAGCTAAATATTGTATGTTACTCCCTTGAGTCGTGTGTTGTCCCAGTATTAAATTACTCTTGTGAAATTGGGCGAATGAACGAGGGAACATGTAAACCGACCTTAAATGTTAACAGGAGTTGAACGTGCGAACATCCATGAATAACGTTGCAGGTTATGGTGAGTTAGGAAGAATGACACTTCATTACAAACAAACTGTACGCGTTGTATCAATTTGGTTACCAATTAGGAAAAGCAAGAATTGTATCACAAGGAAAGCATACGAATGTCGAACGAGAACGAATCAATCAGAAAGCATTTGTTTTATGGGCATTTAGAAGTTGATGTACTGATAAATAATAAGACAAAACTTTATGGATTCCAACTTCTTCATTTATTGACGCAACGTTTCAATGTCTATTCTGACATCGCTCTCAAGAATATTGACATGTTATTACTTTATATATATACAGTTTAGAGATGAATGGAGGTTTGATAAAGATGCATGTGGTTAAGAGATATATTACACAGTAAGCAATTAACACGATAAATTAATAATTACGACAACTGATCAATAAAACAATATGGCTTGCATGTGTTTAATGATGTATTAATTATTGTATATACTATCTACTGACTGTAGCGATCATCATTACCATGCATGTTATCAGACCTGTAAGTGGGCTCAAATCCTGTTGTGCTCTGAATTTATCAAAAAAAATCATTTATTAATATACAGTATGACCAAATATGCATAATATGGCATCCACAAAAAAACGCATAGAAATAATGAACAATCCTTATAATTCCACTACTGCCAAAAGTATGCTGTATTTCCTTGTTAATCGACAGTTACATTTTATAATATACGGTTATGTGATGGGTGGAAACTTTGCCTCCATCAAATTAACAAATTGAATGTTACTATTCTGCACAGACATCACGTAACCAAGGCGGTTGATCAGGTGAAAAATATTACAAAACAGGTTATTTAAGAAGGATATAGACATGCCATTTGTTAACTAAATGCATATATTTCAACTGGAGAGGGGAGGATACGTTTTTCCTTTGACGTGTGAATTTTATGTCGTTGTACATGAAGAGTCATGGTTTACCTCGTCTTTCTTGGTGGTATATAAACCTGGTCCGCTGCGCACTTTATTGTTTCGACCAGACATTCGTGTAGCGTGTTTTGTTTTGTCTGCGTTTTGTTAATTTATGTGTTCAGTTTACTTGAGGTTTAGTTTTTCTTTGAAGATAGTGTCCTTTTGAGTTCGATAATCCCTTTTTCTCCTGCACATGATTTATAATCGAGCTGGCGACTACTTAAGTGTACCACAGAGTTGGCGATGATGTTCTGGGTGATCGCTGTTGGCGTTAGTTTCTCGCTGGTTTATGGTGGTGTGATCCGCGACAGATATTATTCACGCCAAACCGGTAATTGGCTTTGTGTCCTTTATATTATCTCCTATTTGGCTTTTTTCCAAATCTGTAACCCTTACTGAGCAGCTAATAGTACAATGTATACTTTTCCATTCTTATATATGGAAAATTATAGAATAAACACAAAGCAGCTGATCTCTCCTTAAGCTTACTCATTTTATTTGTGTTTGCCTTAAAGAAGTATCTTTGAGGGCGTCTTGGCATGAATACTTTTTTTTATGGAATTCTAATATCTGGATATATATTGATTTGTGACTTTTCAGACCAGCCATTAGTTCCGTTATCAAGCTTTGGTTAGCATAAGTCTTATGATCTAAGCTTCTAAATGCTGGTTTAAACCAGTTATGTCTCCTTGTTACATCCTCTCTCTACTCAACTGCGCGTCTAAAACAATCCCATCAAATGCTTTCTCTATACTTAGTTAGGAGCAATGCCCCTTCTACAACCACCAGAATAGGGATCGAAGTTACAGAGGGTAGTCTACATAACGTCTTCCTGAGAGGAGGCTTCACCAATGGCTCGGCCTCGAGTTGTTCCCCGCCAGCAAGCACCAGCAGCTGTTCTATTCCCATCAAACACGTCCCTCATGTAAACGCCAGCAGTTCTTACCTCAACTGGGCTAAAGATGATAATTACTTGGATTTCTATGGTGCCGAACTGAGCCAATCACTTAGTAATGGCAAGATTGCGCTTGGAACTCCTACATTTCCAATGATAGGACAGTAAGTATTAACCCTTGAATTGTCAATTGAAGTCTAACTATTCCCAAAGTTAAATGTTAAACACATTAAATCCTAGCAGACGTTAAACTTAAAATATATATAGCTATAGGGCCCTGTGGCCAAGGTCCCTATGTTTAAGCTTACATTTTTTTACCATTTCGTGTAAGCACTGGGGGAGCATTTTATATTTACAGCAGAGCGAACGCAAGGGGCATAACATTTTGGCTGTGTTAGTGTCTTGGCTAGTTGGAATACACAGCCGTCTTCGTGTGATCTCCATCAATGAGAGCTATATTGGAAGGTTGCTCGCGCGGTTTATCATTGGACTTGTCCCATTGTATGTCCCAGTTAAATGTTTGAGCCCGATTCTCGACTTTAAATATATTAGATTCCGGTTGGTGCCAAAACCTCGATATATTTCTACGTTACTGTCCCGTCTTCCACCAAAAAGTCTGACTGGGCAAAGTTGCCATGTACATGAATCCAGGCCAAAAGAGTTTAGAAACTGAAATAGTTTGCCAGGTTTACCTCTATAGTACTTGTTGCCAGTGAGGTCGATGGTGATTAATTTACCCGTTTGCCTAGCACGACGCCAGTAGGAAAATAAAACTGAGTAAAAACTCTTCATCCTGTCCAAAATAGATTTATCCAAACCCTAATGGATGTTTAAATCGGCAAAGTTTTTGAAAACATGTTTTTTTTTAATTTACAGTTCTGCGTTGAAATTGTTGAATTCCCCCCATACTTCTACTGGGAGAGAGGAGCGTTTTTTCTGGTATGTCGAACTGGAGATGGATTGCAGCCAATCCGATGGGTTATTTGAGCTAATAGTAAGTTAACCAATGTTTGGAACACTGCAGGCGATGCCAAACGTCCTTCGCCTAGATTTGGTACCTTGTTTTTCTTTTCTTATCTTTATCCAATAACCTTGAGTTACTTAAAAAAAAACAAAAAAAAAACTAAAAAAAACGGCTAAAATCCAATCAACCTATTTTACCCATTAATTGAATAGATCAAATGGTCTTAAAAACATACAAACTAACGTTTTAATCCATTCAGTCTGCAAAGAATCTGACGTTCGTATATCTAGTTTTCAAATCAATCTACCCTTAAATGAGATCAACTTCTCCATACTATCTACATGAGCCCCCATTTCCCTGCAGGTGGACAGTGAAAATCTACAGAACGGGCGACGGGGTCCTGGTAAAAGGGCACGGAGCTCTACCAAGAGGATTGTCCCAAAAACTCAAGTTCGTCTAGACTTCCCCAAGAACTTTGACTTTGCTAAACTTGACGAACACCAAGAAGCCCAGAAGCGTCATTCGTTACCGGACCTTCAACTATTCGATATTAAAAAGCTGGAAAAGGCCAGAGGGTTGGCTGCAGAACCTGGTGTTAAAGAACCCAAGATAGCTGGCTGGAGGGCGAATATGGACACGCTCAGTGGACGCGAAGCCAAGCCATTCGACATCCATCCAGAGAGAGTGATTGATCCCCTGTCGCGGCAACGCTCCACATTCAGCTCGGCTTGTTACGGCAGGGTCCCCTTTACATCTCCTTACCCAATTGAGAGCCATTATATTGGACTCTGTGGATATGCTAATATATTTCGTTACGATAAAAATTACTGTGAAGTGAATAACATCCCTTAAGTGGACACTCCAGTTAATTATCACCCATCCGGTTTGTGTTAATTAAATTTACCCCATTCGTGTATTTTTGTTAGTCTTTCATTTTATGTCTTGGCTTCAAATTCTAGCATTGCGGATTGGTGGGAGGTTACTGTCCCATTGATGCTTTCTGAGCTCTGGGGCATCAGGAAGCCGATTTGTTGTACTTGTCCTACATGTAAGTGTTTCGGCTGGGTGTGTTCAACCACCGGGCTGCCAGTCATGAGCGTAAAACTCCAAATATAACCTACTTGAATTCTAGCTTTTCTTGCGCTTGTTAAACAGACATTTTTTTGCTCCCAAGGGCCTTTACTTTTTCACAACGAACAAAACTTCTGATATTTCAAATGGTAATAACATGACTATCTGCTTTAACTGCACGCTATTTAATTTGAATGGTCAAGGTGTACGTAAGGTTTATTTTACAAACGACGGCGTGCTATCGAATATTCGACATTCGGGGAGCCTGATATTCTTATCCGTGAAGGTCGGCGATGCAATGGTGTTCGTAATATAAAAGTTGAAAGTAATTAAATAGCTCCGCCTTGAGAATGAGCATTTTCACCCTTGTAATATCCCGTGTTTTCATATGAACCCTGGTGGAAGGATTGTCAATTACTGTTTAACCGACCAGTAATCGATGAACCCACCATCATATCCGAACTTACTCGAAGTATAGTATGGAATCCAAAGGAAACCGACACGAATAAAGTCGAATATCCTGCTATTTCGAATGTTGAATAACGGACCGTCTGACATTCGACATGCAGATGTTATCGTTTTTAGAGACTGGCCCGACAGGTTTAGAAACTAGGTTTATCAACCAAACTTGGTACAGTAGAAAATGTATTAATTGTATGTCGAATATCGAGGTTTTCATTATTCGAATGTTAGCGTTAAATCACGACCGTTTTAGAAAATACGGCGCCATGTGGGTGAAATCATTGGAAGTTTAGCATGAAACGGACCTACGAAAAATATCCACGAATCTCAAATATCCGGCTCCCAGACATTCGAATGTTGAAAATCAACTATCGTACTAACTTCAGCTTCCTATACTATTAACAAAATATAATACACTAAATCTACAAAGAAAAAACGGTAGGTTAGCAATATATACAATGCGCAGTTAAGGTGGTGCCTAACCAACCAAAAAATGTTAGTGTAAAATTAAAGCCTGGTCTAGTTTAGTGCATTACACACTTTTTTAGCACACATATCATATACCAAAATCTTCCCCGTGTGCCATGTAACCCACAAATGCTATAAACAACTATCCTAATCAAGCCTCTTAGCTCACTATGAGAAGAACAATAGACAACACTGCTGTCAGAAAGTTTTACAAATACAGGAACCCTACTGGAAACTAGGTGGAAAAGAAAGGCTAGGTCTCCCTCTACAAAGAAGACTCTTTGATATGTCCAAAGAATGTGCGGTTTAGCCAATAAAGGAATATGTTTGCGACACGTGCGTGACACGAAAGCCGGCCTTTTCAAATTGTTACCTGTGTGAGAAGCCTTTGAAAAAAGAATGGCTTAGTTTAGCAATCGGGGCCTTGCGTATACAAAAAAATTTAATGTGTGTTATTATACTGACCTTATCTCTATTTCTACATAATTTTTGTTGCCTGACAAGCAACATACAAACAGTTACTTATAACTGAAGTGAACTTTCAGTCATGTCCAAGATTTCAACATGATGCCGATTTACACTACACACATATCCATACGCTAGTAACCTTGTTTCTGTTCACATCGAGGTATTTTTCACACAGATAAATATTACTCCAGGATATCAGTTCTACTGTTTTCAGCACAACAATGAATATAAATTCCATAGGTTTAACAACGTAATTACATAAAACCACAAGGCGTAAATATGGCACTATATTTTCTATGCGTTGGTGCACAAAACGGAAGTTGGATCCATAATGGCGATCGCAGCTTGACAATTCTGTAAACAAATCGTCCAATTTGGCTAAAAACAAAAGTTCTGTTGAGAAATCAAAGTATTTTGTCTCATTTTCCAGTTGAGCTAAGGTCGGCAACAACTTTTCACACTTAAGTATAAAGATCGCAAGACAAATAACAACGATATGTTTTCCATCCAATCGGTTCTTAATTTTGATATTTTGACAGTTTTAAGCTGAGGGTCCATAGTCCAACATTTCGTGACAGTTTATTTAAATACACTGATATTTGTTTTATTACTTTTTTTCATTTCTAAACGATTTCTTAACATTTGGCCTTTCAATATATAGCACCAATCTGTCATGTACAATCTGCAAAATGGCTGACTAAGCGGCACAAATGACACAAAATAATAACTTTAAGAATTACCCTCCTAAGTACACAAAATAATTATTTAAAAAACAAAATAGTCTTCTGTGTAGACCAGAAATCAGAGAATCTTTTAATATGTTTCAGTTCTTAAAGTTGCCAAGAATTTGACTTCTACTGACAGCCGTGTGATCTATTGTTTCAGTAAGTAATACTTTTATTAATTAATGAACTCACTAACAAGTATGATGTTTGAATTCAGCATTTCTTTTGGAAGATTTTGGTATATGATATTTGTGCTAAAAAAGTGTGTAATGCACTAAACTAGATCAGGCTTTAATTTTACACTAACATGTTTTGGTTGGTTTGGCACCACCTTATATAAGTTTTGCACTGTGTAGCTGATTCATATATACAGGCAACCGAAATACAAAGGACACAAGATCAGCAGAATGATGAACGGCCAGCAACACTATGCACCGATATTCGACCAAATAGAAGAAGCTGGTGTCCTATTCTCTAATGTCCAGAGGCTGATCTGTATGTCGCTTCAATTCTTGTACGTCATGCCAATGGTTCGCACTGAAGAATGTAAGTTTTATGTCATTTGAGTGGATATTTGTCTGGCCGTGAAAAAAGACGGATATTAAACGAAACGGTAACCTTCACTACATTCAGGGATGGATTTATTCTCAAGGCATCGCCATTGTGAGATCTGTCGTATATTCAAACGATCTTCTACCTTAGTGAACATTTTGCTGGTAGCATAATTTGTAACCGTACGGCACACAAATATATTGCATTAGGCCATGGGCGGTTTAGTGATGTACGAGACGGCTGTCCTCGAATCTTTAACATTTCGTAGGGGAGAATCAACCTGCAGTGCTGGGAAAGCACCTAAAGGTCACCTTGGCATCATCGATGATTTAAATCGAGTTTATATTAGAAGGCACCGATTTCTTATCAGCAATAATCAATAATTAAGTTTTCCTTGGGCTTCTTCATTGATAAAAAAAAAAAACACACGAAAATACTGTTCTTCGTTGATGGTGAACTGCTGAGAATCTTGAGTAATTACTAGGATGATAGCAATAATAAGGCCCCCTCTGATCATATACATGTATTTTAGACTGAAGTCGGTTGGTCATCCCACATTGAATGATTCTCCCTTATATTTTGTAAAGAGTAACAACACTGGCACAGGGATATAGACTAATTAAAACTGATATATTTTCTCATGTTCTAGACAACTTCTCAGAGACAAGTTTCCGGATAGATCTTGGGTTGTTATGGGAAACCTAGAGACAGATCGAGAAAAGGTTATAAGAGTTAGATGGTGGAGAACATGTGGTGAAAAAATAGCACATACACCTAGGTACATTTTTATACTATATAAAGATAATGATACTCAATAGAACTACAGACTTCCAATCAATCATCCATTGTGAGATCATAATCCTCGGAAGCACCAGTCCTTCCAATTTTGATAGACAAACTCTAATTGCCTTTTTCAGACATTTCAGATTGTACGTTTCAAAAGCTTATTTCTCTTAAACTATGCATCGTAGGAATTTCCGGTTTGTTTGCATTGCACAGAGGTAAAAGCGTGGGCTAGTAAACAGTTGATCTAATTTCATTCTAGATTTGTTTTTAATGATATTTTTGTGTTTTTACGGTTTCCTAAGGTTGAATAGGCATTAATTTCTGCTGTGATCGTTCAAAGCGAATAAAAAGATAAAATTATGTTATAGTAGATGAATTAATTTATTTGATACCATAGCCGTATCAGTTTGATCGGCGTTTTACGCCGAACTCAAGGCTATTTCACTTATATGAAGTCTTACCAGCCCAATCGGTGAAGGCAACCACCTTAAACGTTGCTTGCAACAAGCAGGACTGGACAAAACATTTACATAACAAACAAAACAAGACACCAAAATGTATGGTGTAGTTCTAATATCACTACATGACATGGTGATTCTTTATGACCAAGCCCGTTACATACACCAGCTAAGGTTTAATTAAATTTGTCTTGACGCACATATATGCTTTGGCTATACAACATCAGGTATGATTGGCTGTTAAAGCTTTAGCCAGCCAGCTTAATCGGCAAGTCTTTTTTTTTGGCTCCCTTAAGTTTTTTTTTGCTGCCAGTGTTTAGCGGACTATGTGTAAAAGACTAATTTAGAAAGAAGTTTCAGAGAATCAATTTGACACCATCAATCCCGTCTCACTTTTAAACATAAGACAGGTACAATTTTATTTCAATCGTTCAAGCTAATTGTACTTGTCCGTGATACATGTAGGTGGCCAAGTAAAAATTTCGAGTTCTAAATTATTAAAAGATTTAATCAGTAAAATCATATAATGAAGGCTATAATAATTAAGGACGTTCCAATATTTGTTGTTACAACAGTACTGTTACGTCTTACCAAAAATGGCTTGATTAATACGGGCAATCACGGTCCGTGTCCCTTTAGACAATTCATCTACCAGCTTTGGATTTTGAAAGCTCAACATATGGAAAGCTCAACAGGCTCCTTTCTACCGACATAAAATTTGGAAAGCTGGAAGAAGAAAAGCTCTAGGCCTACACCCTTTCCAGCCGAAAATTTAAGATAAAAAAACCTTTCTCATAAAGAATATTTTATCTAGAGTATTTTTCACCTTGGAAAAGCTAAAGACGTTTTTATTAAATGGATACTTCCAACTTTAACCATTTTCCCTGACTTTGAATCTGGTTTATGGCAAATCTTGGGCACTGAAGACCACAAGTTTCTTTTACCAAATGTAAAAGACAATTAAAACATAATTGTAAATTCAATAAGCTGGAAGAGCCAATGTCTGCGGATAAAAAAAATAGATAAATAATGCATTTGTGGTATTGAACGAGGTTATTAAATAAGCATTGTCGGGCATATATTTAATATGGGTTTTCTTGTCGAGTAAACTAACGACACAGACCTTTTAGCTGTGACATTAATACAGTGGCGAAGGAAGCTTATTACAGTTTAGGGGGTGGGGAGGGGGAAGGTTGTGGATGGTAGGGAAGCGATGCGTGTCCAGCTCAACATAGAGGGTCTAGGAACGCTCTGAAAGTCAGTAAGCACGAACAAGCGATCTTAGAGGTTTGGGGCCCATGACATTTCGATTCAGTAACGTATTAATGGATTCTGCGAGAATTATTTAGTAACAAAATCAGCAGCGGTATTCGAATAAAGCATCTCGATCTTCAGCAAAATAGAAGATATTCGATAAGGTCGAGTTATTAAAAACATAAAAAATATAATCACCACTTACATTTATCTAATAAACTACAGTTTGTATTCACATAATAAATTTGAGACGAGCATCCAGAAATCAATTACTCTTAAGCACTATATTTTCCCAGGTGTTTTAACCAAATACTTCGCATAAAAAGAAATCCGCATTATTTATATAGGTCCGTATAGATGGGTTGAAGCTTTCGCTAATAGTACCGTACAAAAGTGTAGAACTGAAGGTCATCGTCAATATGCTTAAAGGTTTCAATAGACGAACGATACAAGATGAGCATTACTTTCGTATAAATCTCCAGGTTTTATTAGGTCATCAGTAAAAGGGTTCAACCAGACGATATAATCATGAATCTATACGAAGTTACCTTTGTTCGAAGGTTTACTCGATCCTATCTTACAGGGGAAGCAAACAAATACCCGAAGTCAAGGGTAAAATTTCAGACCCTTCTTAGTTAACAAACTGTTCTTGAATTTTTGTAGGATTTCTAGTTTTCCATTTAAAGCGAACTACTGTAAGTAAAATGTATGGTGGACGGTTTTGTGCTATGATTTACGTATTTCTAACAGATAAAAATAGCCCAAATTACTCAATTTAATCCTAGCAAAACAGAAAGTGAACAAATTTACATCCACAGTATTTCAACAAACCTAGCAGGAGAAGTCCAAACATTTAACTTAAGTTCGCTTTAAGTGGCTTTCAGTGGAAAGGAATTTCGTAACAAAATGCAGTGTTATTAACAACTTGTTACGGTCTAAAATGGGACTATGACTTTGTTTTTCTTTAAGGAATCTGTGGCTCTACAGACATGAGGATTATTGTCCACTTAGCAGTGGCTTGGGTTAAAAGAAATACTAAATGCGAAGTTCATTTCAAAATTTAATATAACGTTTAACATACAACGGTAACACAATACAAAAACTATTTAGAGTCCGATGAAGGGATAGGGTTAACCTCGCAGTAAGTCTTGGTGTAGGTGAAAACGTTGGCAAAACCACATTTACCAAGAAATCGATGGTTTTCAGGAACATATGACGCCGTGAAGGGTACACCGAAGCAGTTTTTGGCCTGGGCGTCTGGAAGGCCTGGGAATCTAAGGCCGCGAGTAGAATCCTGAACTCTTTGTGGGATGAGTTCAAAGGGCCTAGCATCGGGTCCACTGGCACTGTCCATGTAAGGTTTCCAGCCTAATGCACGGGGAGGTTTCAGAGGTTTCCTATTATCGTCAGAAGCCCTTCTTTCTCCTTCATGCTGGGAAGGATGACCGAAAGGATTCGTGATGTTAAACCTTCCATCGGGCATCCTTCTGGCTAATCGACTGGCTTCTACTTTAGCGTCAAACTGGTCAAAGTCAAAGTTTTTGGGAAAATTGATTCGGAATGGCTTTCCTGGAGATCTCTCAGGTATAGAGTCCCTGGGACGTGCATCGCCTTGGTTACCTTGGGTTTGAGACTCTTGGGCAACTATCTGTAAACAATGGCACAATTAGGCAATTTTTTTTTTTAATGAAATATTTTTTGCACTGTTAACAGTTAACAGTATCTCGGCAAACAATTTTCTTAAATATAATCTGTCTAATATTAGTGTTATTCCCTGGTATAGAAGAAATGTTAATTAGCCAGTTCAACAAAAATGAATTTAGAAACACGTAAGGTTCTTTTTTAAAAACGAAATGAGAAAAAACAAGGTTTCGATTGTCTCGTAGCACTATTTTATAGAGTATTTCAGTGCAAATAAATTTGTAAATATTTTACCCACATCCTGCAGTAGTGGTATGAGAATTAAATCAATTACCTCTAGTTCGAAAATGCCGTCGGTCTGGGAGCAATTCATATCCAGTTCCACATAATAGAAATAACTCTGCATTCTTTTGGGTGAGCGGTGGCGTGAATTAAGCCTCGTTACCAGAATGTCCCTGTATTACAATGGAATGAACTCATGCAAAATGGAAATAACAAATACGTCTTAGATTAAAGCTAGGTTTTGTTTTCCCATTAGGCTGGGGTTTTAGCACCATTAGACAGGAATCTCCCGACAACCTTTCATTTTTTTTTTGTTAATACTGCACAGCAATTTAGGCTGCGAGAGCTACAGGATCTTACAAGCTAAAGACAAGTCCTGCTTATCTCCCGTGAATAAAACGCTAAGGACGCTCGTATAGATAGGAGATTGTCAAAAGTCTTTACGAATCTGTACGGTTATCATAAAATTCCACCCTATAAAAAGAAAAGGGACACGCAATCGGTCAGACAGAACTGATGCAAGAGCATCGTTTCGAAATAAACTTGGCTGTGCGTTTTAATTTAGTGAACATTGTAACAGAAATGCCAGGTCTTTCACAAAATAATGCTTGGTTACCGGGTTATTTACAACACATGTACTGCCATCAATTTTGAAATCTTACAATAAAAAAAAATTGTTTCTTTGATTGGGAATTTTACGCCCTTCAAGGTTATTTTAAAATTATACCAAAGTTGGAAGAGTTCTTTAGTACTTACTGTCCTTTAAATTCAGTTAATGGGGTTCCCAAAGCCTCAGTATTGTCATGGGATCCCTGTCCAGCTTCTGGGCCATACAAGTCCAGATAACGGTCTCCGGAGGACCAGTCATTATAAGCATCCGTAGAATTTTCATTGGCGACGTGTCGGATTGGGATTGAACAGGGGTCGTTATCATCAGCAGTACCAGTGCAGAGGGAAGGATCCCCGTTAGTGAAGCCACCTTTTACAAATGCATTAATAAACCGGCCATCTATGACCTCTATAGCAATACGAGTCCGATTGAATTGTGCAGCGACGGGGTCATCTGCGGAAAAATCATAAAATGATCGACAAAAGGGCAGTCAATTGAAATACTTTAAATCAGTAGCTTACAATAACATTAAATAGTGATCAATCGTCCAATTATAAATTATGATTAAACAATAAAAATATTGATCAAACAAAAAAGTACAATACCCGCTTGACGAGGTCTCGAGGGGCGATTCACAACACGGCCGCATACTAAGCCCAGGCACACACAGACTAGGAGCCCAAAGTGCAACATAATTCACTCTGGAAAAAAAAAATTGCTTTCGTTAACTATTATGCACAGAAACAACTGGTTGCAAGAATTACGTTTATAAACGGACTGACTAATTCAGGTGAATGCGATAACCCGTAAGAAGTAGAATACAAAGAAAAAACAAAGCCACATGTTAAGCCGGAGAGTGCTAGGTCACAGGTAACATGTCTTTAAGTCGTTAATGAAAGACAGCGAAGCCGAAAGGATTCGTTCGTTTTCTTGAAGCTTGCAAGTTTAACTTGTAATTGTCTATGTTAAGGTATTTGTAACCAGGAAATCTCGGAGACAATTTTAGGAGCACGGAAGCCTCAATGAAGACCGCAAATAAAGTTCTTACCAACTACACCACCCTCTATTGAACTCACAAAAACACAAAAATATACTGAACAGAAACAACACAAGATACACTACAAAATCCTCGTTACATCTTTCGCACAAAGCAATGGCTTTATATAGGCTATAAACCAACACCGGCATAGCTTGGTGTAAGACGACATGTGAAGGTGAACTCATTATATTATAGCAGGTACACAAATTCAAATGTTGACAGACAAACTACAATTGCCTTTTCCAGTCATTTCAGATTTTGGCAGATTCTACCTTGCAATAGTTATATTACTTGAGACGTATGCATCGTAAAAACTTCCAATTTGTTTGGGCTAGTAAACTGTGCCTCCGTTCTAATTGCATCCTTGATTTGTTTAAATGTGTTTTAAAAGTGTATTTGGATTCAAAGCAAATAAAACGAAAATATGGCACTTTTTTTCAGCTGCAGGTCCGTTCTAGTAGATTAATTACTTTATTTGATATCATAGCCATTGCACTGGCAATGGACGTCCGTGGCGGAGTGGTCAAGAGCGAACACTTCTATAGTGTGTACGCATGTGGCCTGCATATCCCCCTAACCGGCCATTACGCGAGTTCCAACACTCGCTCGGACTGTATGTGGGTTGAGAGACCAGTTTGGCTATTTGTTTTCCGCCGTACACAAGGTTATTTCGTTTATATGACGGCGTTTTCATATCATAATAAGGCTAGCCAATGATCTGTAATTGGGAATTAGTCATGTTGATCCCACACCCGAAAATAAACAATAAACAATATTCACATAACGATTCGCATATTTGTAATCTTTGGAACTCAAGCTATGTAGATCTATGTGGTATCGACAACGGGGTCCAGCATGACCATTTATAGTAGTTTGTTTTATCTTGTGGGCATTTGTAGAATACTTATATTGTATACATCGATAAGGTATGTTAAATAGGAACTATCATAACAAAATAGCGTTTTTATTCAAATCGTACACGAACACGTAATCAACCAAGGATAAAACTTCAGCGATACGTTGTGTATTATGTATTACCAGCCATACGTTGTGTATTATGTATTACCAGCGATACGTTGTGTATTATGTATTACCAGCCATACGTTGTGTATTATGTATTACCAGCGATACGTTGTGTATTAT
>JAVFBZ010178916.1:0-14020 GCA_032466195.1 Katharina tunicata
GTATTAATATTATACAGTGATTTTGAGTTATTTCTTTTCCCAAAAAAGCACATTTAACTATTTCTAAAAACACAAGGCAGTGACAAATGCAAGCTCAGGGTTTTTTTGAAACGATTTTTAGGTTATGCCAAAAAAAATTACAATTAACACAGGCCTGGATTAATAATATCATTTTCAATTTTGCATTAAACTTATATACATTATAAGTTTATAATATATATATTATATACAGCAAAAATCATTGTTTAGGGCCATGCTCATGCGTATTCTATTTTTTATTCCAACACAATAAAACACAGCCAAAATGTGATGTCATTTCACTAGCTCTAGCTATTAGATAATGTTCCCCAAGTGCTAAGTTAGATCATGATTATAAGTGTGAATCATACATGTAACAGCCCTTGCCTAGAGGGCGGATATGTGTTAGCAATGTAGCAATGATTATTACATCATTGTGTGTTTAGCTAAAAAGGTTAGTACATAGATATACATGTACATGAAAATAAAAGCTTTTTGTTAAGTGTTTGAATGATTGCTGTTGAGACGAAGTCATTATTGTGTTAAGTATAATTGAGACTAGAATTTTCTACAAATGTACGAGACAGAGTTTTATTTTTTTGTCAGCTATTTAGAGGCTGACATAGTACAATAATAATTCTGTGTTTTATGCATTACACAACAATAGCCATTGTTCTATGAAAATGTCAACCCCCCCCCCCCCCAATTGTGTTAACACGCACCAAATGATTCCTAACCTTTAAACCGTTAACTTCCTGTGTTAAAACAAGAACAATTGAACTATAGACCAGGACCGACTGTTCCTGACTCTGTCAAGATTTGCAATCTTCCATATAACAATCCTGTCAACTTTTATGTTGATCTAATTAAAATTGGCAAAGATTTACTGTAGCATTTATGACTAGCATCACACATCCCATCTCCCCTCCAACACATCCCACCTCCACTTCCCCACCTCCACCAAGAAGAAGAAAACGAATAACCACTATAGGCACAGCACAGACATTCTACATAATACACATAACACAAGTGACATAATCGCCTTGTTAAATTAAAATATCATCTATTTTTGATTAAACATCTTTTTGCTTAAACATATGCTTTTTTCTGGGTAAAGAAACCATCTACTGAGTAATATCAACAAATCCGTTAGCGGTAATCTGTTACAGCATTATGAGTCTGTTGATCGAATTTAGTGATCAATTATTTAAGTATTTCCTCTCCGCTTGGACAACAAAAGAACAAAGTTCACTGCAAGACCTCCCCATAATGCATAATTAATAGACTACGTCCAGTTCCAATTTGTCACTGGTGAAAGTTATTTCCGTTCCAAAACTCAGCAGGGAACGATGTCACAAATAACATTTCCACTCAACGCTTTACGACAGAGTGAATTTATAGCTGCCTCAGTACTGTGAGCACTGTCCGTTACATGAACATGCACAGAGAAAAATGAGTCAGCTAAAAGCATATGCTGCATGTTAACGTTCCTTCTGATCTTCCAATTATTTCTAAAGCATATGCACAGCCATTTGTGTTAATCATTTTGTTGCATATTTATACTGTTCACTTCGTACGCGTGCACGCGCGAGAGCATCCATTTTGACGCGCATAATAAATCACTATGCATGAAGGGGCACAAGTTGATTAAAGAGCACACTAACAAAAAAGAAACTTCATCAAATGTATCGGTGAGGCAACGGATGAGTAATAAAGATCTGCGCAAGGTGAGGTTTGACTCACAACAATTTAAATCCTCATGGCGATGTCTGTTTTCCGATTGATTGAGTTTTATGCCACTAAAGGTTATAATCACGTTATTTCAATCATATGAATTATGAAGACTTGTCACCTGCAGAAATAATACAAATGTATCGGCGAGACAAACACATAAATACAGGCCTGAAAAATGAAAAATACACAATGGCGGCCATATCGGCATGTGTAATTTAGTGAAAAGTAATTAAATCTATATGTCTAGTTTGAAGAAAGACTATCAACTTATTTTCATATTCACAACATGATATATGCTTGATTAATGAAATTGTGCAATTGCAGTCATTTTGACACGCAGATCAATGAATTTGTTGAAATAGGATCCATCCATCCATCCATCCATCCATCCCTCATCTCAACAGGAGGATTTTGTTTGTTTGTTTGATTGGTGTTTAACATTGTACTCAAGACTATTTCACCTATATGACAGCTTAATATTAATTATTAATTTGCTGTGCGGGTGTATAGTGGAAAACCAAGAAGAAACCTTGTAAAAACCACCCGCAAACTCTGCAGCCACCGGAAAACTTCCCGTATATACCTAAGGTCCACAGGGGGGTTGAACCTATTTCGGGTACAGTGAAGGGGACTCCGTAGTCCAACGCTCAGCCACGGAGCCACGGCGCGGCCCCTCAACAGGAGGAAGATACATGTACTTCACACAACTTTAAAAGTTTATCTATGACTTGCTTTCAATTAATCTTCTACACAAACACATTCTAGGCTAGAATATTGCAAAATATATACATGTTAAGGCGGCCATCTTGGTGTAGGGAATTTTGTGGAATGCAATCCCCTGTCATTTCTGAGCTGGAGGAAGTTTGAAGATAATCGGTTTATTTCTTTTCAAGTTGTGATATTAAAAACATATATACTTGTGTAAAGCGTAATAACACTGGCATAGGGATATCGCCTACTTAAACCTGATATATCATGATTATCATCTCATGTTCTAAATAAATTCTCAGGGACAAGTTTCAGGATAGATCTCAGTTGTTATGGGTAACCTACAGACATCTTGAGAATATAAGAGTTGGATGGTGGGGAACATATACATGTATGCATGAATATTGCAAAGTGCATAAGGGGTGTACAGATAAACTTGGTGGAATGCAATCCCATCCATGGTCTTTTCAGAATTAAGCTTCATTGCCAGTTTAAAGTTGATCTGTACAGTTTGTTTTTAATCGTCCTGGTTCACAACATTCTTGTGACCGACAGAATGACGGACAGACAGAAGCACTTCCAATTCCCTCTCCCACTTGCGTGGCTAGGGACGAAAAACGCTGCATACAACAGCTGATTGCTAAGTGGGGAGGCACAAATGAAATGTTCACTCAGCTTAATTAAAGCTCTTCTATGCGGTAGACTTTACCTCAAGAAAAATGTTGCTTACTTTTACTTCCTCAAAAACAACCACTGTAAGTCGGTAACAATGGGAAGAATCACTTATATCTATTAGGAACTCCTCTATGGGGCAAAACTAACTTATATAACTCACTAAATCTACCTGACAGAAAAGAAATTGAAGAGCACAGCTCAGCAGGGTGCATTTGTAAATGCCTTCTATAATTCAACCTCTTGACAAAGTTAAGAAATCTTAATTAACCATCTCAGTAGTGGGAAATATATTTAGACATTTTGTCAATGAAAAACTCAGCATATCACTATACAGTTGATATGCCACTCAAAAAGTCCTTCAAAAAATAAGCCAAAAATGTTGGCATCTAACCAAATTTTGTCACTTTTCTCAACCCTGCTACCCCTTTTAGGTGATAATGAATCAGTCCATTTAGTACCACACCTGGAAACTGGGTCTACAGGAAATGGAGCAAATGGGTGTGGAAGGAAGTTTCCAGGACCACACACATGAAGGGATAGAGATCAACTTCCTGCCATATAAATAATGTCTAATAGATAAAGACTGATAGTCATTTGGAGCTTTATCACAAATTTATGCCAGTAACAGTTTGCTTGTGTTGCAAACTTTTCACTTTCACGCTGTTCATATTTCATATACAGACATAAATTTGAGATCTTCTTGATTCTCACAGACAAATAATACACACAGATATGACATATTATCAATCACATGTGCCAAGCTAAGATTACATGTATACTAAATCTGAGTAAATCTCCACAAAGGTTATCAAGCAAGATGCCTGAAAATATAATGTATGACCATATAGAGATGGCTGCAGACACAACAAACTTCAAAAATGGTTAACTTCTATCCCCCCATTCAACACTCACTGACATGGTTATAAACATGTATATGATTCTGTTTGAAATCACTTATATGGCACTGTGCCAGCCCAATCGGTGAAGGAAACCACCAAAACTGAAGCTGGCAACATAGAAGACGTCACAATACACTTACAGTATGAAAAACAGGACACCCCAACAAATCGGCTTCCTGATGCCCCTTAGCTCAGAGAGCACCTGGCCACGAGCAGGCTTCCACCCAACCACCCGCTACACAATTCTGCATTTCACAATTATTCAGCTACGAAATTATTCATGGTACATAGGTTTTGTCCCACCCAAAGTAATGGAGGTAGTTATAGATAGAACCAAATGTTACACATATCGGCTTAAGGGAAATTAATTGTGGCCTTTAGCCAAATGGGAAAAAAGACCATTCCCACAGACTTCATTTTTTTTAATGGACCATTTTACTGTTGAAGTGGACTTAGGCTAAGGATGCCTTAAAACATACAGAATCATCAGAAATTTATGATATTGCATTAACTCTTTGATATAGTTTAAAACATCTATCAGAAACTGTCAAAACTTGTAAAATAAAACATCCACCATTATATTTAAGCATCCACAGTACCTTTGTTCATGGAGAGTTTTTATTATTCAAAAAGTATAAAAGTTTCTTTTCAGACTTGCTAGTTTTCTCTCGAGTTTAATATATAACCGTATGATTTAACATTGTGAGGTTACAAGATGTTAAATTGAACTGATATCGCGTAAAACTGATTGGTTAATTGGGGTTTTACGCCGTACATAACATAATTTTACTCATATAACGGCGTGCCAAATGGTTGAAGGAATCTGCCGTTAAAACAACACTGGCAACAGAAAAGTATACAATAAGACAAGGACAGCTAGGACTCAAAACAGAAACTCACAACAAATCAGCTTCATGATGCTCCTTACATGTAGCACAGAGAGCACCAGGGCACTTGAATCTCTCTCAAAGCACCAGTTAGTCTGTTAAAAGTTCACATATTTTTGGGAAAGGGGTGCTGAACTGCACTCCATCATCTTTGTTTATCTTTCTTTCATAAAATGTTTATATTTTTTAAGTCATTCAAGATAACCCATAAAAGTAATTTGAAAAAAAAAAGGTAGTCACACTTATAGCCCTATACCCCTTATTAATCTTAAGCCCACCCACTACTTATATATCTTTCTTCAAAACAAACCAGTTTGGAACACCCACACTAGGGCTAAAACCAACATCATGCCAGTCCTCATCAAATCTCCATATAAAAGTATTAGATTCTAAGCCACTACAGCCTTGACACTTTCTAAAGGAGAATTTACACACAAGTACCCAGATGCTTTTGTCATAAGTGAAAAATGGGTTTCTAATTCAAAGATAGTGTATGAGTGCTACATGGTGAGTCTCACCTGAGTCTCATGTGTTTGAATTTACAATGTCAAAACTGAATAGACTACAGTGAAATTAGTATATCAAAGTAATCACCTGTAAAGGCGAACACATTGTTTGCTGGTGCAATGGCCTCTTGTTGTCCTGTAGATTAAAATTTAAACACATAAATGAAAATAGAACATCTTGGGAACCATTTGCCAACTAAAGAGCAAATTTATCTTTCTACAAATTCTATTCTTTAATTTTCAAACTTGCTTAAAATGCTTCCCCTGATAACTGCATGACTCACGAAATTTGCAGACACTGTTCCACATAGGTGTTACCATCTGTATTATTATAACAGTCTCATGGGAATCAGTTGCAGGATTTGTAAACACATAAAGCATCTCTTATCAGGGCTATTTAGGTCAACAAGATGTCAACTAAACAGAAGATTTGGTACTGAAGATCACTAACTAAGTCACATCTACTCTCTCTGTCACTAGGAAAAAATGGCATCAGCTGGTAAAATCTTTGAGCTCTAGAACAGCCTTGAAATGTTTTTATTTACTTTAACAATTGAGTTGAATTCTGTATCCATAATACACTTATTACAACAGCCAGGTAAACCTATCTAAAACATGGTATCAACTCAGATAATTGTTTTATCTATTTTCAGTTGTTACTTGTTAGATTAACAGGATTGAAAGACTAACAAATTTACAGATCAGAGGCCAGCTTTATTGTCAATGTGGGAGTAAAACTTAGAGGTGGACCCCAAGAAACCACTGCCTTCTAATGGTAGTTGATAGACCAACCCTCATACATTTACAGTCCATGCTAATGTGGTTAGTGAATGAGATGCATACATTGAACACACTGCTCCAATTCACTTAGCCAAGAACTTTTTATCACATGAATAAGGCTCAAGCCATCAAACTTTGTCTTCACGCCTTGTGCTCAGATAAGTATAATTATCTTCAGATTGACCCCTATGAAATAAGCGTCCTTGTATAGCTGATCATTTGTTTCGGAAAAAACCCTTAAGGACTTGAAAGATTATATGATCGTTTGTTTTTTTGTGCCATGCTGAAGGGAATTTCACTTACGCAACGGCAGAAGGTTATAACATTTAACATTGATAGTAACACAACAACAAAAACTGTGAAGTCATTGGCGATAGCTTCTCTGGAAGGACAACGGTTCCTCCAAATCTTTAATTGTGTAACAGCACGAACCAATGTTTTGAGAATGCTGCTCTTAGCCAGATGGATTTCAAGACTAGACAATTCGCTAAATGGGTAGGTTAATAAGGGTTGGTGCAGAGTACGGGGCATAGGTAACATAGGTTGGACAGAGAGATGAAACAGTCATAAAATTTGAATGGTATTTGGAAGTTTGATGTAGTATAGCACAGAGGCTTACATGTACCGGAATATATGGATACAACTTCTTATTATACACAGCAAAGCGTCAGTGTAGTTTCTAACGTTGATGTGTAAAATAACTAAGAAGTTGTTATCCATAGTTACGTCTGTTCATCAATCTTATGCCATAAGAAGAATGCATTTCAGCAGTAGTATACATGTACATACTGGAATTTGTTTCATACACATAGCAAGATAAGCCCAACAGTGCAAGATATTAAGAATTCTTCTTGTAATAGAGAGCTTATGTAATGTGGCCAATTACAGAAGCTATCATCTTAAGTACCTTTTACATTCCCATACCTTAGCCTTACTCTGTGTAGTTATACACACTAACCATATTATATACTCTGGAATGTATGTGCCATACTAGAATTACTATAGAGTCTATAGATCATACATACTTTTTATAGACACACTAATAATTTTAATCGAAAACATTTTAGAAATTTACATTACAAATACAACGTGAATAATATTTAGCTTAACTCTTAAATAAAGAGTCTATAAAAGAACAAAAGTTTGTTTGTTTTGCTTACTATGTTTATTTGCTTAGTGTTGTGTTGTTTAATTATAATGTGTCTTCACGTAATTTTTCAATTTATTTATTTATTTGTCTCGTACTTCTTTGAAATGTCATCACCTTTAATACAGCTCTCATTTAGTATCAAACCCTCAGGGGTGTTTGCTATTGCCATATAACTTGTTGTTGTTATTACTTTAATGTTTATTATATTTCTTTTACAAAAATTCTATTTAAATATGCAGCAATAGCAAGAGTAATTGCTTGATATACAGGTACGGGAAACTGTTTCATCTTGAGTTTTGAGCTTAACCATGATAAATTAGCTTATCTGAGCGTAATGCATTAGATCCAAGAGCACATGTATCTGATCTAGTGTGTAATGAGTTACTCACTAATATTGAGCTCATCTGGCATGTCTTTAAGTAACTCTAAAACCACAGGCTCTGTAAATTACTTTGGACTTGAAGGATGCAGATATCACACACACAAACTTTCCACATTGAAGACTGAAGGCCAACCCAACAAGTAATTAACCCTTTTAAAATAATATTTTGAAAAATTTAAATAGAAAATGGTTGAACAAGATTTCATAATCCCTCCCTGGCTGTAAGCTCCCACAGTGACAAGTTCTCAAGAAAAATTACTATGAAAAGCAATGCCATTGGTCCTTATTAACTCCATAAGGATTTCACAACAGTTCTCCAACTTTCAAAATAATTTGTTGTCAATTATTGGGGTGTGCTAAGGTGTGGCATGTCTTTCGTGATGTGCAAAACATTCGCCAAACATTTATTTCATTTTCCAAGTCGGTCCATAGCTTTCTAGATCTTCTGTTATTCTCGCTAGGTCGCAATAACTCAAGCTAAAGACAATTCTTCTCAACATTTGTTGTTATTTGAATTCGACGGATTCTTGAGGACTCTAGCAAATCACAGCTTTTTTGGCATTTCAAAGCCAATCCAAGCAAATTATTTGTTTAAAATGGTAGTAGCCAATTCTTTCTAATTCTCCATACCAGGACTGCAAACAGTTTTAATCAGTATGGTTTTATCAGAAACTTGTGTTAATTTACACTGCATATCTGGTCTTAGTCTGTCATCATTTAAGACAAATTCTTCACAGCATAAATTTATAATTTTCAATGTAAAATTTAAATGTAATGTTAATGTAAAACTCTCAACTGTTTCTAGTTTATCTTAAAATTATATATTGCTTATTTTCTGTTGTTTGAGAAAAGTATGCTTTAATAAGCTTATGAAAACATTTCTTTCAGTTCTCCCTGAAATACACAGCATTGTAAACGAAAATACATTCCCTTACTATTTTTTTAATGAAATTTTTGACTAACTAATAGAAAAAGGTGTTTCATCTAAAGCCAGGTGCCAATTTTGCCACACCTCATTTTTAATCCTTGGCAGAGGTGAATAGTCCCTTATGTCATAGTTCGAAATCATATTTCATTAGGAGATTTACAAAGCCAATGATATGCAGTTACTGAGATATGAGAACTCTTCTCTACCTGGGGCGTATTATTACAACTACTTCAAGTATACGGTCTGCAGCAAAATTCAATTAACAGCAAATGCCAGCTCCCTTGAGGTTACCCGCTGAGCACGCTGAAGGGCGCTAGCATGTTTGCATCTGGAGTCCAAGATACAAGTATCGTCTTTAGGCAAGTCTAATTCCCAGATCGTGCTCGAAAGCACATAATCTGAAAACCCAATATCCTAAGTGGGGAGTGGCTCTAGGCTGAACACTTAAACAAATCTATAGCATTTAAATAACAGGAAAGGCGGTGTTCAAAGAACAGGAAAACAAATATGAAATATCTTCTTCATGTTTTTGTCCTATTACATAATATGAAGTTGATGTTGAAGATCACAAAAATCACACTACAAAAATATGAAATAAACTTGATCCAAATAGGGCTTTGGCTTATGAAAGAGAACTTAAACAAAACTGTGCCACTTCTTACAGTAAAGAAGACTGAAAACCAGTATGCCAGGGAAAAACAGCATTGAAGGAAATTGCAAACCATGAAAAACAACTAACATTTTTCTTGTTCAGGTTTTATCTTATTGCATTCGACACAAAAATATACAGAAAGGGAAATTAGCCAGAACTCAAGCCCAAAGGTAACTTTCTTCTATCATGTGGCGAAATCAACTTTAAAATAATTTTCAAATATATATACACGGTTAAATTATGACGTCACAAATAACAATCAGGAAAACCTTATCTTCATATAATTTAGAGCAAGTTCCTTAGATCCATGCCTCAGCAAAGTTTACCTACAAGTATTACTGTACCTTTGCACTGAACACTTTTGACTTATTTATTATTGTAGGTTTAATATCAACATTTCATTAAGCTGATCTGAAGGACACATCACAGCTGTTGAGTTTAATTTTGCAGCGGACACATGTCATTGCCATGTCACTGACTTAAAATTGTTTTGAATCGAATACCTTCTTTCCTATAGAAGTTACAAAAAATCATGTTGTATACCATGTAAGTTATCTAGACTACATCTAAACTAAAGTTTGTAAGATCTACCAGGGACTGTATACCAGAAACGACACAGAAAAATGGATTATGATTTGCGAACAAAGATGCCCTTCATCCATTAAATAACTTTCGAAACACTGGGAAAAAATTAAGACTCAAAGCAAACGTAAAGAAAAAGATGAACAATTTTTGTATTGAATCATTGCTTTCAGATTTATTGTAATTCAATCAAAGCATTGCTTTATCCATGCGTGCAAAATGAAAGCCTCTATGATAAAATAAATAAAGTTTAAACGAAGACATTGAAGAAGATTTTAAATTAAATCTTTTAATCCGATAGCTTCCTTTCATTACCACAAGGAAGAGAATAACGTCACAATGACGGCTTTCTTACAGATTTACACTCATAACTACAGCTTGTGTAGTCAGAGAAACTTTCCAGTCAAAATCAATACAAATGAGATCTCCGCTTTTCTTTGATTACTTTTTAAGGTAAATAAACCAGTATTGATCTATTTCGCCCGACAAGATTTTCTAAAGAAGCAGGTAATTTGAGGAATTGAATAAAGAATTCATGGCGTCTAGGCTGTCTCTTTCGTTCCTTTAAGAAAAAGTCTGAATTTCTTTTTCTTCTGTCTCTAAATTGAAGTATGCACAGATTGCATCTAAATTTATTCCATTAACGGATGAAGGTGGGCATTTCTAGTTTCAATCGGAGAAAATAACTTTTTTCAAATAGTTTCGTACAGACCTGCAAAATGGAATTTATTTTAGAAAATAAAAATACTATGAAACAGTTAATCTTATTTCCTTTTTATATTTTTATTTTCGCATAGAATCTGTTCTGTAAACCTGAATCCACTTTTTGATGGAAGAGGAAACTGCATTTAATACCACTTGGTTATACTTAATATTGACAGCTTTTTCTTCTTTAAAAATGTTTTAAAGACGATCAGTAAAAAGGCAGCTGACATCAATCAGTTTTGTTACAATACAAACTCTACTTGACAGTAAATTTTTCAGATTTTATGCAAACGTATTCCCATCTCCATTGACTTAATTAGCTGCATTAATCGAAATGAACTTTCGTCGAATATGCCGGCACTAGATAACTAAATACCCCAGGTGTTTGAAACGATATTGGAAGACTTATAGCAATGTTTGTATATTTTTAGCTTCTGTCAATCGTAAACACATCAGCTTAATAAATCATTATGAAATCAATATTAGTAGTGCTGGCTATGGCAGGTAGTATGGTTATGTGTGACTAATTACGAGTTACATAATCACATTAACATGACTAATATAGATTTTCTTCTGGGTATATTGATGAGCGACGTTTCTGCCTGGATGCTAAGACTGTTTTCAAGCTATGATTATAAATCACAACAGAATATACTTAAATGGTAGAAGAACGTTATTAATTTGGTTAGGAAACTGATGTTATGACATTTAAGTCATGTTTTTGTTATGTGCCCAGCTTCTGAATGCCGCTTAAACAGGAGCTACATAATCACAACCATCAACCATATAAAGTCTCATAGATTTTTTATAAATGTACAGAAATAAAATGTTGCTTGTCTGAGTCTTATACATGTTTTTGTCAAGGATAATCACACTGCCAAAGGAATATTGACTAATTTAAAGCGAAAAAGATCATCTCATGTTCTAGATAAATTCAATATATATAAAAAGTAATTTAATCTCCTTTTACATCCACTACAATAAATAATTAACAGGAACTTAATTGCTGATGCACAAAGTACAGCTGGAATAGGAAGCAAATAAAACTTGGCAGAATTAAACAAGTCACTGAAGTCAAATCTTCTTAAATGTTAGCATGTTCCATTTAAATAGAATACCTGTACATTGGACTTGTTTAATTGGGACTTTACGGTGTATTTAAGTTTATTTCACTCATATGACAGCGTACCTGCCCAATATGTGAAGGCAGCCACCAAAATGTCACTGCCAACACAGAAAACAAAACAGTGCTTTAACGGAATGAAAAACAGGACACTACAACAAATCGCCTTAGTGATGCCCCAGAGAGCATCTGGGAGCTCAAAGAGCACAGGGGGTCCATGCCAATCACCATAAGGTTGAAATTAAATGCAGGTAACTCCACTATTCAAGACAATCAATGTTTACTTCACTAGACTTGTATTCATAATCATAACCTCGTTGTACATTGAAAAAACACAACATACATGTATTTCTCAATTAAGTTAAGAAATTCTAATATATTGTCTTCAGATACATAACAGAACAGTAAAAATTCATTCTGCAAAGCAGGTCCTGTGCATACAACCAACACTTTTCCTACTCTTCCAGATTTTAGTAACGGGTTATTACATGTACAAGTACATGTACTTCTGAAATAGAATAAAAGGATATCATTTGCCCTTGATATACTTCTGACAGAAATCATGATTTTTGGCCTTTTTATAAAGCATAAAATCAATTCAGCAACAGAAGATCTTCAGAACAAAAAAAACATTTGCCTTTCGTACCAGACACAAAGTTATCAGTACGATGTATTTTGATCAAGGATGGAAAGATCTGTTCTAACATTTGTCCTTTGTTTATTTATAAAAGAAAACCCGGATTCTTTGACCTTTTTATAAAGTATAAAATCACTTCTGCCAAGGGAGATCCTCTGAATAAAAGAAATATTTGTCCTTTTGTTTCAGGCATTAAGTTATCAGTAGCAGGTCTTTTGACCCAGGATGGATAGATCTATTCTTGAATTTGTTCTTAGTTTATTTATGAAAGAAATCCTGATTCTTTGACCTTTTTTATAAAGTATAAAATCAATTCTGCAAAAGAAGATCCTCTAGACAAAACAAACTTTTGTCCAGCTCTATCAGCCGTTAAGATATCAGCAAGACGTCTTGTGATCAACGATGTAAACATTTATTCTTACATTTGTCCTTGAAAAGTAAAAGTAAAAAGTAATCCTGATGTTTTCCTTGAATGTAAATAGATTAACCTTTCTGCCAATGGAGGTTTTCTGAAAAGAAGAAAACCCCTACTGTTCCAACACATCTTTTGACGAAGAATAGAATAATTTATCCTCATAATAAACTTTTCTGCTAATGGAGGTTTTCTGAAGAGAAGAAAACCCCTACTGTTCCAGTCATAAGACATCTTTTGACGAAGGATAGAATAATTTATCCTCATATTTGCCTTGTGTCTTTATGTTACCTGCATTTGCAGCTTCTAAATGTCAATTACTAACAAAAGGCCTACCTGTAACAATGGCTTCCTGTTCTGAGCCATTAAGGCCTGAACGGTAAATATTACTGCTCTCGTTGACATTATCAGACCAAAACAACAAGTCACTTCCAGTGTCTGCTGTCATGGCAACGATCTTATGACCAGTCTAAGAGAAAAAGAAGAACATAAAATCATTTTATGCCGTATAATAAATATAAAGTAGAGCAAAGTTATGATTACAAGAAAGCTACACATGGATGCATGGTGATTTAATAGTTTGGTTTATTTTAAATGAATTTTCTTGATACCGCTGATTACTGCGTATTGATTTTAATATCAAATGAAATGAAAAGCACCATGCATCCATTGCATGTGTATCTTTTGTCGTAATCTTTGCTATCTATTGTAAAACTCATCAGTGGAAATAATGCTATAACTATAAAATTGTTGCACTAATTTGGGTTACTATGGATAATTTGACAATATAAACACAGAATTGTTTTTTCTTGACTGATTTATTTGCTTATTTATGTTTGTGCACATACATAGAGAAGAACTTCCAACTATAAGTTACATGTTTTTGTGCAATTCCAGATGGCAAATTTAAACAGAGAATATCTACACAAAAGCTACTGGATTTCAATTATGAAAATCTGAGGATTCTTTTTTTTTATCTTTTCAAAGAAATTATAACGCTGTATAAAAGCCATGAAAAGAACAGGTAACTACACATTTTTTTCAGTCTTTGGTTATTTAATCTTTAGTTTTTACGCAATTTTAAATCGAATTATTTAGATTTTGTTCTAAGTACGCTTTTTTAAAATAAAATATATGTAAAATTTTGCCGATAAAGATATGAAATGGACTGGTTATTAATGTCAAAATGTTTTCAGTCTAGACACATGTCCAGAAGAAGGTTGAAGTTTTGAACAATTTTTT
>JAVFBZ010178938.1:2779-50688 GCA_032466195.1 Katharina tunicata
CTACACCCACTCCCCCCCCCCCACCCCCCTAAAAAAAAAACAAAAAAACAGATGAATATTGTCTTTATATGTCTATTGTTTTCTCACATTGCCTATCAACAAAAGGGAAATATAAGATACATAGGAACTTTATTTTGAATTTCAAAGGAACAGTCAATCTATAATATGATAAGGATTAAAATGTAGAGTGTATTTGTACTTTGTACATGTGTAATTTGACACACTGATCCTATTCTGCGTTTAATTTAGGATACACTTATATGCACATTTAGTAAAGCAAAGAACTAGGAATGGAGCATTTATTGTATTGGTATTTACCGTCGTGCTCAACGATATTTAACTTAAAGAACGACTTTTGGTTACCCTTGTATGATGGAAAGCCGTGAAGAATCTCCATATATATATATAACAAAAAACTTTCCTTATATACCAAGGCCCACGAAGAGATTTGAACGTGTACAGGGTTCAATGAAAAGTACGCTTAAGCCCAACGCTTATAAAACAGAGTCACAGCGCACGCCCTAAAATGGAGCAAATCTAGGTTACTTGCATGTAAATACTGTTTTAATTCATTTTTCCTATGGGTTGAAATGATGGTATATGTATATTAATTTGGCTTAGATTAAGTTATATGTTATTGTTTTCACAAATAAGGTGGATTAACACCAACATTCACGAATGTTTTCGTCCAGTATAATGGCTAAAAATTATGTAGTTAGGTGATATGTAATTTTAACGGGATGTATTCCAGAAACATATAATACAAAAAAAATTGAATCGCAAAATGATTGTTTTAAAAGACAGAATAATGAGGTTTCCGAAAGTAAAAATAAACAAATAAATTTTTTTAAAGTGAATATAATTGACCACTTTTTTCGTGGACATAATTTTAAACAAGCTAAAAAGTCCTATATAAGTCTTATATAAAACTGTTATACACAATCTTAAACGTCAATATCTGATGGGGGATTTTCAATTTCTGTGTAGGCGTTTATTGATAAGCTATACGTTTCGGCCTCGTTGCTGAGACCTTTTTCAAGCAATGATTACAATTTTCAACAGAATGTACTTAAATGGTAACAGAAAATCTCTCAATATACCCAGAATTTGAAAATCCATCAACGTCATGTTTTGGTTATGTATTATCAGCTGCTAAATGCAGCGTAAACAAGATGACTTAGAAGAGACGGAATAATGACGTTTCCAAAGTTAAGAGGACTTGATCATGCAAAAATCAAAGGGACTCTGAAGCATTGTAAAACTTTACATTTAATTCCTATTTTTTTTAGCAGGCTGTGAATTTGGCTATGCTTGAAAAAACAAAAATTCAACTGAATTCATTTCAGTTGTTATTGGTGGGAAATCTCCGGTATATAGCCTCTCTACGAATTCTTTTAAAACAAACTTGAGTCGCAATATTTCAGAAACCATTGTATCATTTTTCTGTATGTTCTGCCAACTGAGTTTTACGATAAGTGGCTTCAGATTATTTAAATATGATGAACGCAAATTAATTTTCGCCAAATTAATATTAAATTAGTTTTCTGCATTCATTCCCTCTGGCGTTCCTTTTGTCCTTAAATTTGATTAACATTTTATATCATTTATTAAAGAATCAGTAAACAGACAAAATCTTTTCAATATTGTCTCCTTTTTTCTCTGAGTGAATTCATGTTGATAAAATGGCGGAGTTATTTTGTTCCCTTATCCTCCGCCAGATGGCGCGATCACTTGACTGCAGCCTTGCTCGCCGAATTTCGCGGGAAGCATCTTCTCTGAGACAGCCAACATCTTGGTTTTTAATCAGCGGAAGTTTTCAAATGATCAATTTTCTCCTGCACTTCTTGGTAAGGTTATTCAACGTCACGCTGTTGAAGTTTACTCAAGTTTTTTTTTGAGCTTCCTTGGTGGTTTTGCAAAAATTGTAGCGCATAACGACCGACAAGGGAGCCCCGCGAAGAAGTCGATGGTGGAAGGTTTGAGTAAAGTGCGTACTTGAGCTCCTCCGAGCAACTCCCCCTCCCTGCCCCGGGCTTACTTCTATACCGCAACCCTATTCATATCAACGCCAATTTCACCATAAGTGGATTAGAAAATTCGCCTGCATCGAAATCATGGTGAGAAGAGATAGGAGCTAGTAAAAAGCGGTCTTTGTGGGGCGGGTTGAAGAGATTGGGGCCTTGCAGCAAGAGAAAATTAGTCCTCATAAAACTAGTGTTTGACTTCAATTAAAGGCGGCTTGATCGTAGGGCAGTAGTGGAGCAACCTTTCAATTCGTTCAGCCCCCGTCCTATTATCTTATTAAGGGAAATTAACCCTGCTGTCATGTGCATCAGCAAGACCTGATCACTCCCTTTAGCGGATGGCAGAGCAGATCGAAGCGAGTGGAAACGACTGTTTACACAAACAATATTTAGCTCTAATTAGCCCTTTACAACGACGTCTCCCCCACAGCAAAGTAAATATCCCTCGGTGGAATCGCAGAATAAAAAAAAGGATGATAGAAAGTAGTTAGCTATACAAGAGCCTTACAAGGAATAATACATTTCTTGTTCTGCTTCACAACGGTCCACACAGAACAACGAAGTCAATTATCAAATTCTCTCTCCCAGCTGTTGTCTTCGTTTATAAGGTTTATTTTATGTTAGAAAAAAATTCCCGTTTTGGCGCTTTCTTAGCTGAAAGTGTTAGCTGAAAGTGTTAGCTGAAAGTGTTCTTCATAAACGGCGACATAGACATCATAAAGAACGCGACCAAAATCTCTATTGGCCAAATTCAAATGGTTTTAAAAATCCTTTCTTTTAAAATCCATCAAACACTTTGACACCTGATTTAAAATCTGACAAAGCCTCAAAATCTATGTACCCTTTTTGACGAGAAAATATGGTCTCACTTTCCGGTTGAGATTTATGTGGGGAACGAAACAATTCTTCCCTAAAAAGTGTATTTTGATTTATGCAATTGACTCTCAATCTATTTATAAACCAGTTCTTCAGGTAAAATCTGTCTGTGAATTCCTGAGGCTTATCGGTACATTTTTTTTTCTGTTATCCCTTATTAGGATGATCTTAGCTGTAATATTCACAATTCTGATAATTATATATGATGATGCCTGACCGGAATAGAATCCACCGCCATCTGATTCAAAATCCAGATCAGTCGATGCCGTCCACCTTAATCATCCATCACTCATTAGGATTTCAACTATTTATTGCCAGCATGATTCAATTTAAGATTTGTTTAGTTTCTGTTGTTTTAATTAACAAAATGTTTCCTTAAATAACAAATGTAGGATTTCGGCATAAGTGAAAAGAAAAATTTCACAGAAAAAAAACGCAGTTTAACTTGTTAAATAACAGTATAAAGAATTATTGTCGTTTGCAAGCCTTCATAAACTTTAAAGTAAACGTTTTTGTAAATATATTATTTATCCACTTGATACATATATTATTCCGTTTTTAGTATGACATATACCACATTAAAAATAACACATACTTTATGGATTACAACCTCTGTTTTATTACCGGCGCAACGTTTCGATGTCTATTTAGGCATCGTTCTCAAGCATATCATCATACAGATTGAAACTTGGGTATATATATATACACATTTATGTTATGACAAAATAATTATAAATACATGTTTAGCCTTAGTAGTTATGAGAAGGATTTACAATGGCTTACATACACAGTTGTGTTTACAAACAAGTTTAATATACAGATGGGAGACATGACGATTCATTCTGATGATAACGTACATAAATACATAGGTTTAAATAAAGGCTTCATATTTTGATGGGAAGACAAGTCAACCATTTTTAAACACAACTGTGTACGTAAACCATTGTAAATCCTTCTCATAACGAATAAGACTAAACATGTATTTATAATAATTGTGTCATAACATATGTTTATATATATATACCCAAGTTTCAATCTGTATATATGATCATATGGTTGAGAACGATGTCTAAATAGACATCGAAGCGTTGCGCCGATAATAAACCAGAAGTGGTAATCCATCAAGTATGTGTTATGTTTATTGTCTCAACTTTTAAATGCCTCTCAAACAAGATATACCACATTATAAAGAGTTAAAATAATTGGGCTAACCGAATGATGTGACTTACGGGTAATATTTTCACCTAGAGTACACCAGCGTCCTCTAGTCTTCAGATGTCAGTAAAATAAGTGAATATCTCTATAATCTGCTACTGTTATTCAACGAGGTACAAGGCGCTAGTAAAAAAATTACGCACATGTCATATCGTTCGGTAAGCTCAATTGAACACACATCGACGAATTACGTGTACTTTTTGGCACTTAAGATTTCGGATCGTTTTTTAACAATATAATTATGGCGAACAACTCAGGCTACTGGACATACATATCATTTGTAATTTTTAAGATTCAAATCGTAAAAAACTGTGTAAAATGATTTCTTAAATCGTGAATGCCAAAACATTTTGTAATTCAACATTATTTTATTCTGTTATAGAATACGAGATTGTTGTAAGCATATGAGTCAAACTATGCAAGTTACTGCCCTAATTTGTCCTATAATCTTCATAATCCAATATTTATGTAAATAAAGTAAATAATTCGATTACAGAAACATCACTTAAACTATAGACAATTACTTATTGACTACCCAAGCAATTATTAAGTCAACCGGCTTAAAAATATCTAGAAATATAGCGTTTCTTGTATTTCAAAACAAAAATGGATCGTAAATAGGAAACAATTTTTTATGGATAACAACTTCTTTATAATACCGTTTTCAAGCCTATGAAAACGGTATTAGTATACCTATATCGAAACATTGCCAGATTAATGATAAAGAAGTTATTATCCATAGGGAATTGTTTCCAACAGTATATTGGAATATACACCGAAACGTTGCCAGCTCAATAATGAATAAGTTGTTATTGATAAAAAATTGTTTCCTATTTACTGTGTACCAGTTCCTAAATGCCACTCAAGGATCTTATAATGCATGGGTCGATTCAGTAAAAAATGTATTACATCTAATTCAACATTTGAACTTTATTAAATCGATCAATAATTTCATACTTTTATTTCTTATTAAATTACTAATTAACCAACATACACGCACGAACACTTTGCAAGAAACCGAACATCTTCAAGTAGCATTTACAAGTTGGTTACCCAATATGTGTCTAAAAAGGAAGATAATATATTACTACTTCTGGTATACTTCAATGGTTGAAACCGATGTCGTCAGAATATATACACTGAACAGCTGTTTCAAAACATATCAGAGCTTGAAAACCACAAAATATTTAATGTACCGACTCCACCTAATTCTATGAACCATGATCAGATGTTTAGATTTCTTGCAAGATTTACGCATTATATTTGGTCTGCACACTGTAAGCCTCAAAGTTTTAACGTAAGTGAAAAATGATTGTGAAATCGTATCCAGATATGTTATCTTTTCTGGACACAACAGTGTGAAATTTGAATCACTCAGCACGTTCTAGAATGAAGTACACGCCCTTCGGTTTTCATTCTCCATAGACATGCTCAGTTCTTTATATAAACCATTCCGGGTGGAACTTCTTTTCATTATGTCCAAGTATTTACTGAATTTGTAAGATTATGTAATCCTGCGCACATACTCTAGGTCAATGAGTTTATTTTCGGGCTGGATGTAAAGGTGTTCTTCTCCAGTAAGTTGTTATGTTCCGTATAATAGTTGTTCTGTGTTTATAGGAAGGTTTATTTTGTCTACTGAGCAATGTAATCCCATGTTTGTTGGTGGTCTCTGATTTTATCGCAGCTGCGAGGCTTAGAAAAGAAAGCAAGAAAAGAGAAAATAGTCCCAATATCCCGAGGCTACCTCCTTCATATACCTGTGTTGTTTACTTCGTTTATAGTGAGCCTTTTCACTCCTTTTGTCGGGGTACTTGATAGTTTAGTTGTCAATAATAGTGAGAGCTAAATCGAATCAATGGAGGGAACACGTGTTCAACAATACAAGTCCGTAAGAACAATTTTCACTCACAATGAGGAGGTGACACTTGTGTGGTATATATAACGTACACAGTTTAGTTCTCTGACAAACTCCCACATTTTCCAAGCATTTTAGCATTTAGTCGATAAAAAAGGGACACGGGCCAATCTTGACGAAGCATTAAAAAGACCAAAGGCTGAAATATGTTGCTATCATAAAAGACGCATGGTTTATTGTTCTGAAAACAGGATAGCTTTTAAGTGGACACTTTCTCTCAGCATGGCGAGAGATCAAAATGAACTCTCTAAATATTGGCACCTGAAAAAAGGTCGTTAAAATCTATAATTTAGAACCAAATACTGTTCCTTTGTTGCAAAATAGACAATTTCACAAATACAATGGTGATATAGAAATGTTTGAAGCGTATATCGATAAATAATTACCATAACATTTTATAGCTTTAAATGGACGGAAAATGTATCACAAAATAAAAACTTTAAACGTAATATTTAATTACAAAAGAACACGGTATTCCACAACATAATTGGTCTGATATCTTATCGAAATTGATACCAACTCATTTAAAGCAAAAATTGGAGATATACGCCTCAATTGGACAAAATAAGATTTCGTTTAATAAGAATAATTCCAACAATTACAAAATAAAAAATAATGATAAATGTTTGTGGAGATGTGTTATAAATTTTAAATTTTGCACAAAAGTATAATACAATAAAATATCACAGTAAAAATGCAATCTTATAACAATTGTATATCAAAAAATTGTTTCATATTATATCTAACACATTTCATTCAATGTATTAACACGTTACAGATTCTACCAAAAACAATATACACAAAACGATGTATGCACTTATAAGAAAACGGGGAAAATACCTGGACACTTGACTGGTCGAATTGGCAATAATACGATTTCAACGAAGGCACACACAAAATAGTTAAAATTAATAGGGATTTTTTAAAATGGTTTAAAAGATAATCATTGTGCATGCAGGGACATTTACGATGAACGTAAAGCCTTCATAAATACATTTGTGCACTGAGTGACTTAAATGACATTATTTTTTGTTTGACACGCTTTGTTTATGAACAAGAAAATTGGCGCTGTCGGCGCTGTTTGAGGGCAAGGCATTTGGTCTGAATAAACCAACGACGTGCACGTTGCACCATAGTGATTTTCAACCATTGCTTATTCATTATACATGAAATCTGAAATTTGTGAAGAACGAACCAAAACGAGATCGATTAATGGGAAAGGAGTTGTGTTTGCTTACGTTTCCTTTATTATAGTTCAATATCTCCGCGTAAAACTAGCTTGCCTTGTAGTAGGGGCTTTCTTCAAGGCGTCCATAATTCATGATGGTGGCCACCGCTGTCTTGGTAATTGTCCCAGTTCTGAATAACGAAACAAACAAATAAAGTGTGCATGAGAGAAGAGAGATTATACTTTCAAAGACACATCGGCGTACGTTCCACAGTGTAATAACTGAGAGAAATGCATTGCTGGCCGTGCATCTTAATGTTGATATATCGTGAATAATACGTTAAGTGTCTCCTGAAAAAAGGTCGCTGTCTTACGCGACATAATACACAAATCTCTGGCCAAAGCACGGCCACATTAAAATTCATGCGCTATGGTAAATAAACTGGATACCATCAAATGAATATCAGACGACAGACGTAGGTGGTTTAATAGCATTTTCATTGTATCGCCCTCCTGATATCTATTGTGAGCCACTCGATCTGTAAACAAACATAGGCCATGTCACTTTCTACAACCCATCCAGCATATTAATACTTAATTATCATCGGAGAACAAAGTTTTATCAAACTAATTTCAAATTCTACAGAATGGGAATGAGCTTTTAGCATGATTTGTCCATCTAATATCCCCTTAGAAGTCAAACATATCTTATGGGGGAGCTTACTATAAACCCACTTATCAAACAGGTTTGCAAAAATAAAGTAAGTTCTAAACAAATATTTTTCTGATGAAGGGAGAACAATTTGCATGCCCCGACCGTGGATCGAACCAGACGTCATTGGTGACTAGGGCCTTCGACATTGGTGACTAGGGCCTGCGACATTGGTGACTATGGCCTCCGCCGTAGAACAAACAATGTGACATAGGAGACTAAGGCGTTGCGTCATAGGACACTAGGGCCTTCACCATTGGTATCTAGCGTCTGCGTCATTGGTGACAATTCCATTCTTGACCAGGGTCTACATCATCGGTGACTGATGTTAAGCGCATCACCTTCTGTACTATTGGTGACTAGGACCATCAGTCTACCGACAGAGATACAGAGGCTCATGATAGACTGTCACAATTAACCGATTTCTATCTGAAGAAAAGACTACCAATATTCATATGTGTTAAGCAAAGGCGCTGATTAGATATGGGAAGAAGAATTGTAAATGAGCAGCATATATACAAAGCTCTAACATAAATTCATTGCGAACCTATAACATAACGGCATATTGGATTTAAACCCCTCCAACAAGTAAAGGTGTAGTATTAATCAGATGTTTATAGCCTCGAACTGAAGCGCATCATTACACTCAAAAACAATCAGGATTCCCAGTGCAAGTAAATATTACACATAAGCATACAAAGCCATAACCATGACATGCGTTAAACATCTTATAGTTTCATACAAATGGCTTAGATTAACATAGACAACTAGTAGATCCAAAATACCAACAACAACAGCAAAAATGAGAAACAACAAACAGATCCCCCTTTCCGCGCCACAAAAAAATACAATAGTATATTTTTGTCAAGAGTAATCACGCTGTCACAGGGATATCGACTAATTAAAGTCGATAAATTATCTCATGTTCTAGATAAATTCTCAGAGACAAGTCTCTAGATAGACCTGAATGTCGAGTTGTTTTGGATAACCTAAAGGCACATCTCGAGAAAAGGCGATACATGTAACATGTTAATTGTATATAATATACCCAGATGATCTAATATTCGAAATGTAAAATTTATTGGTCTAACTTTTCTTGACTGATATCGCCTACTTGAAACCCAATATATAAACGAAAGCGAATATAATCCATTAATAATCATTTTGTCATCATCCATACACAGAAGTCTGAAAATTTTTGGATTTTGGGGTAATTTTATTTTTTACTGGCTGGTTTCTCCAACTTAACTGTCTTAAGATGGTGTATGCTGCTTTGTTCTAAATGCAATAATATAACACAAGGGTTACAACTTTTGGGGAAAAATAAGCGTGGCCAAGATTCTGTATGGTAATGACAAAATATAAGATGTCAACGTTTATGTTGTTATACAAGCTGGGACCGCGCCGTGGCTCCATGTTTGAGCGTTGGAATACAGAGTCCCCTTTACTGTTCCCGGAATATGTTCGATACCCCTGTGGACCTAAGGTATATAATGGAAGTTGTCCGATGGCTGCGGAATTCGCGGGGTGGTTTTGCACGAGGTTTCTTACCGGTTTTCCACTATATACAACGGCAACGCGAAGTCGTCATATAGGGGAAATACTCTTGAGTGCGACGTCAAACACCAATCACATAAGTAAAGAAATACACAAGCTATATTATATCTGTCGTTTGTTTACGAAATATCGTTAGGGAATAAATTAATGTAAATCTGAGATACCTTCTTTAGAGTGAATATACGTAGTTGAGAGACTTTGTGGATGTCTGTATTTGATTTATCCTGGCTAAAACAGTTTAGTCTAACAATCTGAAACTAGCCTCTGGTGTCTTTTTACAACAGTCACCAACTTTATCGTTTTAGCTCATTGCCTTTTTAACAAATGCAAAACCTGTTCTAGTTCAGAGATTAATGTAGGTATTGGCTTCACCGACACCCTCACACACCCCCACCGGCCTGCGAAATTTTGCACCGAATTTCCAGCAGACTGACTATATTTTGTCAATTCGTACGACATTTTTTGATGGACGTCATCCCAGGTTAAACATGCATTACGTTACGTCATCTACAATCAAAACTTTTATGAAATTGTATTAACTAAACGTTAACCGTAGAAAGAAAGGTATAAGTGTCGTTTCATTCATCCTTCTGAACCTGCAAAAGTTTATAAATTAGCAACTATCAGAGATAGTTCAATCTCCACAACGAATACATACTGTTAATGGGTCATGTTTTATTAAACGACGGTCTAATACGTATTGGAGATTTAGATTTAATTTGAGAAGATATGATTGACTTGGACGAGCAAACAAATAGACAGAATGACAGAGAGATCGACAATGCTATGTCTTACAACCCCCCTCAATGCATACAAAAATAACCATGATGAGAAAGAAAATAGTTCAGATAACACAAAACAACAAAAAGCCTTTAAAACTGAAAATTATTCGATGAACTGCAAGAAAAATATTTTCAAAATATAGCTAAAACTTGATCGATTCAAAGGGCTCAAATGTTCAACAACAAATAGAAAACAGCAAATGTTACAATTTCAGGACATCATTAATAAATCATTACGTTTGACAAAAAGACAACGATAACAAACAACAAAGCATTGTCGCAAACATAACCATATCTTAAAAGCCAGAAAAAAACTTGCTTCCTCTGTTCAACGTAGACGAGTTTTCAAAACGAATCCGTTTTAAAAATTGTGATTGTGATCGCAAAAAACCCACAAAAGCACGCGAAATGTATTTAGCTTTTATAATCTTGTAAACCCTCTGTAATTATATATGTTTATATGTATTGAATTATTTTAAACTGCTTTAATATTTTCTGAAATAAAATATATTATCAAAATATATATCTTTCTGGTATAATTATTTATAAAAGAAAAAATGGTTGTGCAGCATAAAAATTAAGTCAGAGCAAGTGAGTTTATTTTTCTTTCTCTTAGCCCGATTAACCCAGCTACTTTCGTCCATTTTGTGCAGTGTGACTTTTAGTAAAAACCATTTGGTCAAGAGAAAAGCAATGTTGACAAAGCCAATCTTAAAGAAAAGAGAAAATGCCCCGAGCAAACTAACCCTACTCTAGACGGCTTTCCATTAGTTCCGACGACAAATCGGCACGTATGCCAAGAGTTACTTCCCTTGGCAAGGATTTGCACGAAGTCAATCGTGTATGGATTGCAAGGCCTAGTGTAACAGGAAGGAAGGCACACATCGAAATTAAAAATAATTGCTTTAGAAAATTCGCTTAAACTGACTGTAAGAGATTTAACGTTCTAAATTTAGATAATAAAATTCTAAAAATGCTAAGGAGTAAAAGGATAAGGAGAAAAGCATGGATTCAAACAAGTTAGACGAAAACATCGAAAACCAACGCCAATCAAAAATGTTCAACAAAACATTCCTTGAATGGGTATTAAACAGACCTATTTGAAATGTCAAAATGTTTTGCTAAACAAGGTACTTAGCACCATTATAAACGTGATATAGGCCTAGACAAAATATGTTATACGAACAAAAACACCTTAATTATACATGTGTCCAGGTTTTGTAGATATGAGCCTCAACGATATTACTGGCATACCTATATTATCTTTTTCGTATTTAGAAAAATAAAATAGAATTAATTTGAATTTCTGCAGCGAAGCTACTTACAATTTCCTCCTGCTCAAATGAAGTATTTCATGCACAATAATACGGTCATCGTTTTACGCTGTCAAAGTAGTCGGTCTATTTGCACACTCGTTTATTAAATGGAAATTAAATTTAAACAGCTTTGATGTAAACGTTCGAATCTTCAAAATAAATATATGGTCCATAAAATCAATATAAATTCCTTTTGTTGCTTTTCCCCCAAAGGGGAATTAATTTAAGCGACAGGAATAACTTACCATAGGTTTCACATAAAAGGCGACCAATGTAACGGGCTTGATTTATGGGTGTATAAAATGCGGCTCGCGGACTTTAATCACATCGTCATAAATATAACAGATGCTAACCGTAGAGTTGAGTAAGTCGGTGTTAATGACTACATCAGGCGGCCACACCTCGACAGTTCAAAAGTCGTTTGTAACTCGACGGTCACTGTCGTCGAATCACGCTATCAATAAATTTTATTAATCTTCATTATTTTTTTAATATTGCCTTGGCGGAACTAGCCAAGTGGAGGATATGAGGTGCCGTAGAATTGAAGTTATTCGCCCAGTGAACTGCCACGCGACATATTGAGGACGTGGAGCGGGATTACAGTGTCGTTAACAAGTTTGCTGCGGGGCGTTTGAGAACCTTTAATAAAGATATCAGCTTATATCGCCTCACGGTTGACGGGAGCTGAAAACGACTGGCGTGAGGGATCTCTATACAACTCCTGGCCCGACCGATCACCTTGGCACATGGCGCATGCCGCAGGGAGCCAGTCCAGACACAAGGAAGGCTAAATCAAGATGGCCCCTTCAAAAACCTACCCCAATATTGCATTTTGTTTTCCCTAGGAATCGTCCATATTCACGGGACACAATGGTGAAATGAATGGGGAGTATCCGACTGAGCCATCCACCCGTGCCTTAACTAACGAGGCATAAAATCGTCTCTTTTCTCGCGGAACTCGAACTTTAGTGCTGCTACTGTCCGCTAAAGTGTTCACTCTCACACTAGAGTGGGTTTTTGTAAAAGACGAAGATGGCAACAAAACCGGAGACTCTCTTAAACTATTTGACAAGAGTAATTAAATCAACATCAAAACATTTGATTCACCGCAATTTTTCAAACAAAAAACCGCAAATGACAGTGACTTTAATAGGTTTATAGGGCTATACAAAACACGTTACTGATATTTCTTTCATTAAATTAGTCCATAAAGATTCAACTTTTTTAATGCTAGGTGGATAATCTTAATAAATTACTATCTTAAGCTAACGTTGTTAAATAAGTTTGAATTGTAAGTCAGTTTATAATAAATTCGTTTATTAATTAACATGATTGGTGATTAACTTCGTACTAAAGGTATTTTATTATTTGACGACTTAACGTTGCGGAAGTTTGGTTGAAAACCAGGAAAAAAACTCACAAAAACGACGTTGCTTTCTCCGCAGCCACTGGAAAACTTCTTTTGTGTATACCTAAGAGTATTCGAACCAATACCAGATACAGTGAACGGTACTCATTAGTCCAATCAACGCCTTTCAAAAAAATGCCATAATTTGAAGTAAAACAGGTATCAGAACTGCATTTTAGCCATTCAACGAACCTAGCGATTCATTGACAAGCAGACGACTTGTATAGTGTTTATTTCGTGTTATGTATATAGACTTTTCCCGCTTTATGACACAATCTAGACGCGTAGTTGTTCACGGGTCTTTGGTCAACAATGCCATCCAATTCTAGCCAGTGAAGATCTGTTATAGACGTTTGTTATATGGTTGTAAGTGGGCCAAATATATTTGACCAAATCTTGCCGCTGTCAACTGGGCAATTATTTTGTTTTTGAACAAACACTAAAGAAACTAAGTATATTTGTCTTCTGATAACAGTAACACATTAATACATAGTGTCAATGGCCCCCGAACACCAACAGGCTTGCTTATACGGATGGATTTTCCGCCGGTTTTTAACTTATCTAAACACTCGGGACCTAAGCCCGTCATGCATCTGTGTCCGCCATTATTTAATTCAGATATGTTAACAATTTTTATCAGACGCAATTCAGATTAGTTATCGTGCAATTTTACTTCAGATATGATTTACCTTGTCAACACACACTGATGGGAAAATAAACTAAATTAAAGCGAGGACAACAACAATTATAAAAAAAAAAAACAAAAAAAAAAATAATAAAAAACCCCCCAAAAATATGGTTAATATTAAATTGATGATAGCTTAAATGTAAAAAAAGAAAGAGAAACATCGTGTTCACAAAGGCTTGAGTACTTGCAATCAAGCAAAAAGATTTAACACGATTCAATAATTAAATATATAAACCATAATACAACTTCAAACTGTTTCAAACCGTGATAACTTTCAATGTGAGAATTGAAACGATACATCTCTCAGAATAAAGTTTAAATTTGATTTTTTACTTATAGAACAAACGTGCTTTAACTTTTCAAAACCCTTTATTTCCGTGTGTTTATATCTCGGGTATAAAAGATATTGGTGTGTTTAATGAGTGTGACGGAAAATTAGGACAGCATGTTTGGTTGCTCCCAATCTGGACATGTTTTCATATATAGCCGATAGACAAAAAGGAGACCGACCGGAAACCGGATATAACAAAATTCCTGTCGTGTCGACAGCGCCATCTAGCGGCAAACAAGATAAACACGTGTTGGTAAACTTTAGCTTGTTCATTTGAAAAGAAGGCGGACATTTTAAGACTAGATTTGTCAAACAGTGAGTTTCCGAATTGAGAGTCGGTGTTTAAGAAGATATTCTGTGCGGAGAATCCTCACGTTCGGTCCCCGGGAGAGTTCGTGGAGTTGCTGGGGAGTTCGGAAGGGCCGTGGCTAGGTAGACAAGGTACCCGGTGATCGACGCTAACTCATGACTAGCTCTGCACCTAGTTAACCCTTACATCGTCAAACAAAAAAACTCACTCATTCATCAAAATCTCCGTTTTAAAACAAAGCAATTGCTCTATGGCCAGACGTGTCAAAAAGTGTGTGAAAGCGAATATTTACCTCTGGCTACCTTGTAATCAGCAAAAAAGCAAGAAATAAAAAGTTAATTCAAATAACAAAATAAATTCAAGGGTCTCATTTGTTTGTTAAACTTTTAATATACATAATTTAAAACGTATACAAAGATTATTGTAGCCTGCACAAAAAAGGTTGAGAAATTTAATTTAAGGCCTCGTTCTATTTTGTTTTATTGCTCCAACTTGTTTTATGAGTAATTATTTTTGTACGACTAAAATATTAACAATCATTGTATAACAATGACGGGCTAAAACATTGTGTTTTATTAACTTTAACAAAACAAAGTTCATTGCATAATTTTCCTGGTCACCTTAAATTTCCAAAGCCATTGTCTGAGAGGGAAAATTTTGTGGATTTCTCCGGTAAAAATATTTATCGTTCGAATTAAGTTGTGTGGATTGAACAAGTAAAAATGAAAAGTTTGTTAAACGCTAAACATTGCGTGATTGTAAATCGTTACGTTTCACTGGCAGCGTTTCTCTAATACTACGGGCTTGAAATAAATATTGAATATTACCCCAGATTCAACAAACGGGCTCAATTTTTGATGAGCAAACCGCGCGCGGACTCTATATTGCATCCTTCGATAGTTATTGAAGACAACATTCCGGGTATAGACAGAGCAGTTCAGAAAAGACGACCGTGTTTTCTTGCGCATTAGTTTGTGTATTCCGTCAAAGCTGGCTAATCACCCCTTTATTTTACCGAAATAACAAATAGTGCAGATTCCCTAATCCCCGTGAACGCTTCTTCATCTCTTTTCTGTAATTCCTTTCCCAACAAATTCAAAACCGGGTTTAGACAAAAAGTGACAAACATAAACAAAATAAGAGTAGACTGAAGCAATCGGTTTATAAAGTATGTGTTTTTTAAATCCATAACCGGACGTTTCTATTGGGGTATCTATACGTGTGCAACATAAAGCTCTATAAATATATGGCAATACATAGCCATTTTTTATGTATTTATATCTCCGAGCTAAACACACGTATAAGATTACTGCAATCTATAATAAAAGTCAGGTATATAGAATTAAATAAAGTTTTTGCCCATAATAAAAATCTATGTATATCAACTCGATATAATATACACATCTTTTTTTTCATCTGAAACCCTCCCCCCACCCCCAAATTAAGCACATAAGAAGAAATGAAATTTTGTTCTTAGGCTTTTTCGGTCATACAGGTAATATTTCAAATAATACCTTAATTATCAATGAAGAGAATCGTATATTCGCCGTCCTGGACTAAATTATTCTATATTGGAGTTTCCTTTCATTCAATCATAACAATTTAAACGTAAAAAGTAAACGAGAGAAAGTAATATATAGTCTGGACTTAAAAGGATAAATCTGAAACTGACATGCATACTTTAAAGAAATGTTCAAGATATCAGTTTTCAAAAACCTTATATTTCGATTGTGGATTATTCTATTTTATTTAAAACCATGTATTAAGCAAAAGGTTATTTCAGCTAAATATACATTAAAGTAAGGTTGTTTTACTATTCCTTGTCCCTGGCTCATTAAAAGTCTCCATTTCGGTACTTGATTTTTACTTACTGCTACTTCTATAGTTCTGTTTTAAATTATGCATGGACATCGCCGGCTTGATGTTACCTATGAATGTAATTATACCGTCGCCAGTACATATAAAAGCAGCAGTCCAGACACCTGTTTCGGATCGACGTCACTCCAATGGAGGCAGCTTTGATCAATGCTTGATTGACAGGTGTGGGATTTACCCGTGATACGTACATGCGCATGTCGATTTCACTAGCAATTACTCTCTCTGCTATATATTCCATTTATTTTAGCGTCTATCTGAATAGACAGAGATTTGACTGTCCCGCTAGAAAAGCAATAACTGGGCGATATGTCACGGGCGTTTCCATGGTAACTGGGCCAATAAAACAGTATATTTCCATTTACGGTTAACGAAGTGTAGAGCTACAATAATTACTATTGATTACAAAATCTCTTCATTTTCATTTTTTCCGCAAGTAGAATATTCAGATGTCACGTCACAATGAATACGAGTGTACCAACCTTTCGTAATAGTTCATGTTCAATAGTTCATGATTTATCTTCCTGTGCATATACTTGCACTTATTGCTTTGTACACAGAGTTGTGTTTAACCAAATACACTTATGGGAGATTTACTCTGGATAACTTTTTAGTATGATTTTTATCGTGTTATCTCTTTATTATTAAATCTGAAATCTCTACTGGGAATTAAATGGAACCACATGCTATTCTGATATGGCAATACACCAATCCTAGTCGATTGATAACAAGAAATATCAACAGAATTAAAACACGACAAAATTTGTTATGGCTTTGCGAGAAATAAATTAAATGTCATCTTTACGCAGTTTTCTTCATATATATCCCAAGACATAAATTATGGGTTGTCAGAAGAGGTTTCATTTCTGGGATAACACTTTTCAAAATGGTCCAATTTTGGAGGCTAAAGAAATGTCACAGGGCTTGAACTTTAATATGTCCAGATGGTGAGGTACCAAATAGCCACCATCGAATTGATAACCTGAGCGATAAACATTCATCAAACTATAATGAAATTACAGGGAATGCCCAACCATTTGACATAATTTCTTTCAAACCTGTCGATACGTTTAGCGAACATGAGCATATCAGCTTTCGAAATTCAGCTACTGCACGATTTCATAGTTTTAAATTAAAGTCGTCTGCAAAGCGAATATAATAAACCTTAAAAGTAAAAATTTTAATAAAATGCCATGATTATGGATCATAAGTATAGGTTGATCTTATTTCACGACCTTTATGGGACACATAAGCAACGTCAGATTTCACACAAGTTGGTTTTCGGAAGGTCAGGTATGCTTGTTGTATGTTGTATACAACACTACGTATATATATTTTTATATAAATTTAGAGAAAGAAAATTTTGCTTGCCTCCACCGGGATTCGAACTCGGGCCTCAGACTAGCAGGGCCAACGCTCTAACCGACTGAGCTACGGAGGTTCACGGTAGAACTAGCGATTTTTTATCCAGGTATATATATATATCTTACGCATTTTTTTCGAAAAAAAGAAAAGCAATACGAGAAAAAAGAAAACCGTCGTAGGTAAAAACGAAACAAGACAACCCAAAATGGAATACATGGACCATATTTAAATACTTTAACAAAACCTTTTCAAGAGAATAAATCTAAACATCATTATTGCCGAAGTTGTATATTGGTTACAATTAAATCGGTATATCAAAATAAATAATAAGTTTTATTATTTGGACTTATTTTTCTGTCATTGTATGTTTAAGAAAGTTCGGTCATTCTGGGAACTAAGGTGTCCAGGAGATGTTTTTACGGGTTTTCTTTAGGTTAGAACACTTAAGGTTATACTTTTCAGCACCATTACGTTAAGAACATGTGTCTGAGACATTTTTTAAGATTAAGACCCGAAAGGTTAATTAATAATACAGCTTAGTTTCAGAGAATTTTTACAAGTGTCTCTAACCAAGTTTATAAAGATAACAATGAAGTGTCAAATTAAAAAGATCGCCTTTTTGTCAAATCAACGCCAAGCGTGCAATTGATAGCTAAAAAGTCCGTCTAACGGCCCAGCCATTATTTTCATCCCGTTAAAGAAATAAGAGAGGAGACTTGAGAACAGCTTTCAGATTAACGGTTGTTTTGTTAGCTTAATGATATCCAGCAGTCAAACGGTTTCTTGGTCCGTTTTATAACCTCTACAATAATTGAAATCGCTGACTGCAAAAGGGCGAGGCAGTTGAAGGTTTTCTCTCATCACTTCGAAAATAGGGATGAAATTTAGCAGAAGAAAATCGGTCATTTTATGGAATCTATGTAAACATAAAGAAATATCATCAGCGAAAAAAATAATTACAATAGGTTTTTTTAAGAAATCGTTACGGGCGTATGATGAATTACTTCATAATCGAAATGATTTTTGGGCTCATTTAACAAATCGAATATATAAATCGGATTAGCTGACTGGAAACCAAGTCAAACCACTAAATGTCATTGGGAAGATCAGCATATCGTCGAGCCAAAACGTTTCTGCAAAATAAACCGAATTACCGTTAAGAAAAAAAGAAGCGTAATAATTTAAAGTAGTTTCGGTCTACACAGCAAAAATTCGTTAATCTGTTAATTGAATCCTCAAAACTACGTTTTCATTTAAAACACCTTATGCTGCAGTTTGTGAACAGAGATCAAAAAGTTTTCAGTAAGATAAATAAATATTCCAGAAAAAAGGAACATTTTCACCAAGTTAATTTACAAGACTTGTTACTTCTCCAGAGCTTAATTATATCAGCAGAATGAAAGCCAGATAGTTTTGACGACGGGGTTAATTTCTTGGTACTTCTTTTCCCTAAGTGCACGGACACAGTCTTTCCATTTTCTCTGGTTATTTTCCCTTTGAAATTTCGCTTCATCCCCTTTTTTGCGAGGCTTTTCCCCGGCGGATTGATTGGGTAAGAGAGGCAGACCTTTGCTTCGGCACGGTCAAGTCACTATCAGTTAGTTGTGTTTGCACATGGTCAAGTTCTCCGTTGCCCGGGCAACAGTTGTTCCTACAAGAAGTGACTTTTACTCTGATATTTACTCAAAGCCGTGTCGATGAACGGCTGAATTTTTGGTACAACAATTGAAGGTCCTGATCGATTCGTTTCGCCTTGTCTTTAAAAGAGGCTCAAAAGGGGGGTATCAAGTAACGTCTGGTGGAAAGAACTTTATCTGCTTGACTGTTACACTCATATATTGAGTGAGCGATTCCTGAAGATAACGGAAAGTTGATGAACATATTGAGTTTTTCTCTTTATTTATAAGCTCTAGTGAAAATTACTTTACAGATTGATCAACTGATTGATCTACCTGGCTGACTGATTCATGGATTGATTGATTGATTGATTGTGTGTTTGTTTGCTTAACTTTTATTGCTGATTTATAGTTACTAAATGTTTAGTTAAAATTGGACGACTGTCATTGGTTGATTCATTATTGTTGGTATGCTGTCTGATGCAGAGAAGGGTTTAAATGTGACTAAAGAAAACTTTGCATAAAACTTAGCAACTGCTTAATTCCTGAAGGTTATGTATGAGTTTATGAAATTATCTACAGAATGTTAATTAGATAGAGAATAAGTCAAATCAAATGAGTTGGAAAAAATAAGCAAATGCACACATGTTTCACAGAAGTTCAAATGTACGACTTAATCAAAAATCTAAAAGTGGAAAGCTTCTTAACACCCATGCAGTGTAATGTTACATTTGCATTGGTTATATTGTAATGTCTTATAAAGGGTCAAATCGAAGAAATAAATTAATTTAAAAAAACATAGCAAAAATATATAAAATGGTAGAAATTCTACAAATATTCTCGGTCTTTTTTCTTTTTTCTTTGTTTTTTTTTAAAAGTACAAGAAATATGTGTTACATTATTGAGGTTAACGGTAAACTACAGATTTCTGCAGTTAGGGCTGAAAGGTGGGGAAGGTTATATTTTTAAGTTATAATGACCGACTTTAAAAGTGATCGCGTGATGATTCAGTTTACTCAAATTACTCCGCCGCATGACTGTCTTCAATCTTTTCACGCGAAAGTAAATAATCCGTATAGCGTGACAAGGACTATATCCCTAGGAATTTTAACGTCACAGACGAATTATATACTTCATGACGGGCATGAATGATGGATTGAATTTCTATTCAAATATTTCTGAAAAGACGGCCCTTAAAAATTATATAAAAATTCTCGATTTTTCCAAAGTTACGTCACCAGGTAAAATAAAAAGTTAAAAGGGAAATCGTGCAACATAATTACCAGGATAGGGTTGCCCTTTGACGTCACAACGTTGGAAATGTTCTTAGCAACCACTGAATGAGGTGAATTGGTGAATGTTGGGTCTTCTTATTACCGGATATGTTGATAACCAGGACAAGTGATCCGCACCTTAAGAATACCGGAAGTATAGAATGCGGTACAGCAAGAGCCATGGTTGCAATGAATTAACTTCATGATAGCTTTAGCTGTCATATATATGATAACATTTCCACTTATTGTTAAAGAACAGTTTTCCTGCTGATTGGGAGGCTATTTATTTAGTAGACGGTATCTACGACATGAATTACTAGGGCAAAGTTGGAAAAGACTGCCTTAACAACGGAAACACAAGCCAAAAAAACTGGGGACGTTGATAATTAATTGAAGAGACATTATCCCAATCACCAGAACAAAATGGACACATATATGTTTTTTAGCGGCGAGATATTTAAAGCAAACAATTTTGATTGGGATTGCCACACATCTATATATTTATGTCATATTCCACAATAGACTTTACAATGAAAGTATCCGATTTCCCAGCAAAGTATTCAAAATTCCACCATAAATTTGCAGTAACAGCGAATAACTACATGATGTCCCTAAGTTTTGGCAAAACAACCTGTAGTAATTAGTAATTAAGGATTCTGGTGCGTGCTATAATACAAGTTCCTGCAATGACATTGGTAATTACGGAACAGTGGAAACGTATAGGGGCCACAAACACAAAAAGTAATCACCCTTTTGAGTTTATGTCGTGTTTTATCATAGACGCTTTTATAGGTCGTAACGTCCTTTATTTCACATCTAAAAATAACAGATCAGTTAGTTACAGTAGTTACTCGCCCACGTATAACCCTAATGTTCACACAGTACACTGATAGAAAAGTCGGTATGGTTTGATGTTGAAACCAATTAGTTTAAACATAAGCTAATAAAGTATTGAGGAGGGGGGAGAAGAGCGACAAATGAGTATTTATGATTGGTTGAGTCCTCTATATGTATTTGCTGCTGCCCTTGTTTGACACCAAGGTCTCTTTGCATTTCGTAAATATAAGAATTTATGGCAAATCTGTTTCCTTAATATTTTTCAATGTCGGATCTCTCTTATAATACTTTTTAATTCCCGCAAAACTCTTGGTTGGTCAATCAGTTAGGTTCCATTGAATGTATTTAGATATCTCGATCAATACTAATTTATTTTCCAAGAAGAAAATGTATTGATCGGTTGCATATAAACAATTTTCTTAGGTTGCCAATATGTTCTAGTTGTCTACAAAAGGGAAAAAGTTGTAAGCTAAAGTGGGGTTCAGTACTAGGGGACATGCTCCTAAAAGAACGGTATTGGTCAGACTAGAAAAAATATAAGCTTTGATAATAGGCTAAAGCGTGATGTCAGGATCGGAAGGGTGGGCGGGGGTGTGGAGGTAGGGGTCCGTTTCTCTACTTTATAAAACAATTTTATAAAATCAATATCGATACGTTTTCCCATGACTTATTCTAACATGTACGCAGGTGGATTGTGGGAGTTCCCTGTGCCCTGATGTTCGATCTAAGGGCATCAGGAAGCCGATTTGTTGTGGTGTCCTGTATTTTGTTCTTTAAATGTTCCTTTGTCTCTTGTGTTTTTCCAGTGTCGTGAAAGGGGGGGTTCCTTCATCCATTAGACTGGCACGCCGTCACATAAGTGAAATAACCTTAAGTACGACTTTAACCCCCAGTCAAACAAATAAACAAACTGCAATATACTGGTGAGATAAACCTTCCTGATTGCTAGTTTAGCCATCGCAATTACAAAGAAGGCAAGTTACTTCGCCATTGTTCAGTCAAACCAAGATGGTTGATTTTGGATCGCTTTGTAAAATAAAAGGACTTACAAAGTCTGCAAGTAAATTTATAAAACTGATTGATCATATAAATAATAATGGTATAACTATTATTCACATATGGTTTCTTTTTTCAATATTCTTGGACCATTGATGCACATTTAAAATTGACTGTCGCAATACGGTGCCTCCATAAACATGTATATGCTAAGGTAAAGTAATAGGAAGAAAAAAACATTCCCCCCAGACCGAAATAGTGCGCACTTCATGTCCCCTGATCTACAATAATAGCCTCCTTTGGGGCCTACGTCGTATCATTAGGGTGACAATAAACAGTAAAAGGAGGGTGTGATCGTTTCCATGTTGCTGAGGTAGGCAGAGGGGTGCTCCCAAAACCACAGACCAGCATAAGAACGGGTTTGGTAAGAACTCGGGACATTTAGCACAGTTAGCCTGGATGTAGCACCATGCCATAGGAACTTCCAGCTCAGGCCACGTCCGCCATCCACAGCGCCGTGTCGGAAACGTGATCGTCGAGTCTCCCCAAAACATCCCCGCCAGAAAGCACAATTTCTGTTCAGGGCCATCTCCACCGAAGACACGAACAGCCAATGTGGTTGTTTACAGAGACCGGATTGCCAGCAGGGTCGGGCAGACGAATTGAGGGCTGACCATTCCGCCCTTGAACCGACTGTCATAACTCTACACTAACGGCTTAGAAAAACACCCCGAAACTTCGATAACTTTCTCGAGAGCCCTCTCTAAAAATCAGTGCTCTTTGACAATCAACCTCAACCGTTTTGTCAATGTCAGCAAATTTTAGCACATATTCGTTTTCAACGGCAAAAGCTGGTCCAGCTATTTCCTAGCTAATTTAGGGAATACCAAATTTCAACCACAGCGTTTATCCCATGTGCATACCTACCCTTACAGAGAGCTCAAAATTACGAGACTTAATTATGGTGAAAAGGTGAGGATTAGTTGATTTAAGTAAAGAAGCAAGAGCAATAGTATCTAATTTTTTTAACATCTAGCCATTCGCAGAAAACACTGATAAAAATGCGTGAATTTAATAGGGTCATTCTTTAAGCGATTAAAGCGAAGCACTTATCGGTTCAAAAAGTATACCATTCAAGCAGTTATTTATCTTTTAATCATCTGTTTATCATCAATAAACTATTAGTTAAATTGTGGATATTAAGTTTGACGTTGCAATACTGGACAATACAAATCAGCAGTTACCAGTCGTGCTTGCGCTTTCTTCTTGTTATATCCGAAAGATATATGCAACAATTAATTGTTTTTTAATGATGAAATTAAATTGAACGTTCTTGTTTGTTCTATTTTAAAAAGAACAAAGATTCGAAGCAGTCCAAAGCTATATATTTATAATCGGCAAAAAGTATATTCTGTCTATTATTTGAATAAAAAAGATGAATGACACTTTTTAAAAGCCTTCAAGTTTTGATTGACGGCCTCTCTGGAAACGGTACACCCCTATACAGATGGTACACCCTTATGCAAATAGTACATCCATATGCAGATGATACATCCCTATGCCAAAGTTCTTATATTGAAAACACTTTACAAGATAGATATCACGTCGGAAATGGTTGATATGGCGTAAGGGGCTCATGACTTAGTGATTAAAATGTGTATATATTTGATATTTTGAAATTAAGAGATATTTCACTATGGAATTGATGCATATCTGTTTTAAACAAGCCGATAGCATGCTGGTGTCATACTGAGGTTTTAGTTCAAATGAGAAAGAATGAGGATAGATTGATTGACTGGTGTTGAACTCCATGCTCAACGGTATGTCACAAATATGATGGTGGTGTATTCAAGCAGTAAGCTGTGAAACAACACAACCAACAACGTGCAGTCACTTTATAAAGTCTTATCTCTGTTGGGAGGATAATCTTTCTCCAGTGCTAAGTATGGATGTAAGATTGTAACATACTGTCCTTAGCTGGAGGGCCGAAGGATGATGGACATATCCAATCCCTTGAACTGACAATGATTCTGGAAAATGGTTGATTTTCTCTTTTAACGAATTTTACATTATGTTTACAACTTAACCTAGGAATTTGTTTACCTCTGAAAGAAATCGTTAATAGGATTGTGCTAAGAGAAAATCAGATTATCTTGTAAGGTTGTCTTGGGTTGGTACGATCAAATGGCCGAACAGTCGATATAGGAAATACTGCAACAGATTTAGCGAGGGATAACCCGAACAGTCGGTAAATGACACTTTACAGATTGTTGATCTCTTTGGCAAACCTGACGGGCCCAAGGTGAAAGGAGAGAGGGTAAATATCAATTGGGCAAAACAAGAACTCCTGAGTCATGCTTCCTACGTTGAAAATTATTGTTGCGACTAATAAAATCATAAACAATTCGATGGCAGTCCGGGGTAGGGAAATGCGAAGCTGTGTGAAAAAGGCGAGCAAACATCGCCAGTTCCCAAATCAGTTCAGCTCTTTTGTTTTTCTCTTTTGAAGACGTAGCAAGAAGGGCATGGTCCCGCGGGCGTTGAGGCCCGACAGAAGCGCTCCAAATTTCAATAAAAGATATTTGCGGAGACTATCAGAACGGAAATTATTGGAAGCGGTCTCTCTGGCTGAGCACTGATAACGGTTACCTTAGGCCGCCCTAACACACAAGACACAAACCACAGGCCAGGATATGAAACTAAGAGCTATTTTCTCCCAAATGAAACTGTAAAGATTGACAACTATGAACACTGAATGTCTCCATTATTGTTTTTCGTCCAAACTGAATGGCACTAGGTTTGACAGATACATCCTTCATATAGCCGTTAATTACAGAGTCTATGGGATTTAGCGGTAAAGGTCGCTCTTCTGTTTCTCCACATCGCTTGTTTTATTCTTCCCCTACTATATAACACACGGTTTGTTTGTACAGATTTACGCTGCGCTGTGAGACTGACTTAACACCTGCTAGATGACTTTGTTATCGGGAATAAAATAATGAATTAAGGACAATTTTAGTTAATAATACCGCGCTGGGGCATGGGCGCTCAGGTGATTTTCTGTTCTGTTGTGGTGGTAATATTTACCAGGTTCTGTTATTAAGTGATCGAGAACAAAACCTCCACGCTACTTACATGTCAGTGGCGGCACGTATGTAAACGACTGGCATTGTTAGGCGCAGTCAGAGCACAACCTATCCGGAAACGAAAGATCGAAACGCGACCAAGCGTAAATTTAATACCAGACTACATTACGACTAACAAATCTGTAGCAATATCTAAACAATGAGTGAGTAAAATCGAATTGCAGATGCAGGCAGGATCTATTAGGCGATAGAAAATGCAAAAGCATCGCCCATTTCAGACAAATATTGAAAGCTGTATAAAATTCACAGGGCATTGCTAATTTCAAAATAGCACTGGAAGCTATACAAAATTTCAGACGTCACAAATTTAGACCAATATTAAAACTGAAGGAAACCCAAATACATACAGAAAAAAAGGTTACCATTGAAAGAAGGACACAAAATAAAAGTTAGAGGCCAATCTGGAAACTTGAATCAAATTAAGAATGAGGCAGAGATTGGAGATAAATATTGAACCATGCACTGGTGGATATTCCGAAAGCATGACGCTTGCATGCATAGCAATCTGAAGAAAAAAAATGTAGATCATTTTGAAACGCATAACTTATTAGAGGACAACATTGGAAATATTTGGAAATGCACCCGAATTTTGAGACCAATATTAAAAACCGAAGGAATTTCAAAGTCATTTCCAATTTTGATGTCAATGTTAAAAATTAAAGGAATTTCAAAATGCCTCTCCAATTTTGATGCAAATGTTAAAAATGCATGTATGAAGAAGGTTGAAAAACAGAGAAAATTACTGAAAACTATATATGAAAAGTGTCAAGGCTCCTCAAAGCTGCAAACTAAATACTCACATGTATTACATCAAATACGTCAATATAAGTAGAAGAAAATTCAAAAAGCCTCTCGAATTAGAGGTAAACATAACAAAAACTAGACAATTATAAAATGATACTAAATGGTTATAGCCCATTAGCGCATGGTTCATAATGAGCTGATTCGAAGCAAAATTGAACCGCTTCTAGTCGGTGGTTTCCCCGGACAACGAGAACAATACTGTTTACGATAGGATATGATAGAAGGTAATGTTACACGCACTAGTGACGGAGAAATATCTGACGGCTTATTTTATAACTATGACAACTTGTACTGTTAATATTAATTTAAAGCCAATAAATATGGGTGAATTATAGGAAGCGTTAGGCAGGTAGAAAAATTGATGTTTTATGAGACCCGTTCCAATAATCTCCAAGGGAAGAATGGGATTTTTCAAATAGCATAGGGACACAGTCAATACACTAACTACTTATTTCAAAGCGAAATCAGAAATAATATAAATGTATATAGTTTACAAATTTAACAAAATATAAACTTGCATTGTCTCTTTGTAGGAAAAACCCCACACATATACTTGGAGAAAATGCTTCTCATTAATCTTGAGTCTCTGTAGCTCAGTATTGGCTGTGGATTTATATGGAAACAGGCAGCATTTTTAATGTTTGTAAATATATATATAGAAAAAGAAGATTTTGCATGCCTCCATCAGGATTCGAATCCCGGACTTAGGGGTAACAAGGTCGACTGGGCTACAGATGCTAATGACAGAACGAACATGAATTGTCATCCAGGTATAGCACAGAAACAGGGCCATTTAAGGTAATAGCGGGGTTTTTTCTCTTTATACATGAATAGGAAGTGTATTTCCTGTATTTACGTATATATTTTTCTTCACATTGGAAAAACAATTTATCACATGGCGCTAACCTTTAATGTTCATAAATTTATTTTATGTGGCTATTTTTATTGCCATTGTACATATTCTGGCTGTTATGGCCTCCACGAAGCAAACCCAAACCAAATTGTATTAGAACTAAAGGATATATTTTGGAAAAAGCGGCTGGGCAGGGAATACTGATGACTTTCTGATATTTTCTTTCATTCCCGAACCAGCTGATTTGCATTAGCTTAATGGGCGATTTTCAATCATATTCTAATTTATAACGGGTTGGAATATATGTGACAGCACGGTGAGAAAATATCAACAGCGCTCTATCGCCATAGTCTTGAAACGGCCATTTAGAATTTCATTAGCAGTTAGGGATAATAAAATATGAAAAAAGAAAATGGACAGTGCGTTTCTCTGCGGTGTTTGGGCCATATGTGAGTCTCCAGTAGCCTTTAGGACGGTTACCTAACATGAGTGAGTTCACTGGCCGGGTCGTCTCACTAAATAAGGAGAGAACAGAGAGGTTCGTGACTGGGCATGAGACGGCAGTATTTAGGCCGACAACACTCCATTAATTTCTAGACTACCAAAGACGACCACAGAAATATAACAACAAAACCAATGCACTGCGAAAGGGATGCAGATTTGGAAGGGAACAAAAGTTTGTGAAATGAACGGACAACTCATCCAATGGTTTAATACATGTTACGCTGTCAAAGACATTAAGCTCTGAACGAGTGACTGGAAGCGCTCCGGACTCGAGCCCTTAACATCCTGGGCACAGATGCGACTTGCTTTAACCGTCTTAAGAAAGGCCAGCTGTTAGCGGATCACTGCCCCTCGTCAGCCTCAATTATTATTATTAAACACTAAGCCAAGGCCTTCTTTGTTGAGCAACCTTATGCCATTCAAATCCAATACCTTTATTTTGTAGTTGTGAACTCATGCGAAATTAAAAGCGGTTTTATGAGAAACTAACGAGTAAAACGGCATGTAGCGGATTGCTCGCCTCTTGAGGGGTTCCCCTGAGACGATGCTAATCGGAGCGGAGAAACCCTCGCTACTAATCCAAGTCAACTCATCATATAATCCAAGACAAATGCTTCACAAAATGTCAACACGATTTATAATCCGTAAAGGAAATATGAAAAAGCAGAAACGAAAAATTAAAAGTATTTCCAATAGCCCCAAAAAACAAAAGAAAGAAACAAATTGTCTAATACAATGGGTAACAATAATTCAGGAATTTTCAAAAATAGAAAATATAGAAGAAAAAGTTAATTTTGTTTCACTCAAAACGTTAAGAAAGCATGCGTTACTTAAACTGCAGAAAACATCTTTTAATATACTTTCGCTACAATATTGATTCTTGTTCGTGGCTAAATCATTGTACATGATAAGAAAATCGATCATTTAAACCATTTCCTGTAAAGAAAATTTGAAAATATAAAACAAAACACGGTATTTTGCTATTTTATCTATTTCCGATTCTTTTTAAAAAAACTAAACTACCTATCGACTGTTAACCTTTCGCGACGCTTGATAAAATTTAATATTGTGAAATATTTCCAGAGCTGTTATCAGGCTTAGCATTTCATCGTTTAGCAGCACGACCTAAAATCTATCCTTGCGAGTTATTACATCAATGTCATCAAAATTTCATAATTTTTTTTTAAAATATCAACACACAATAAACATACAAAAGTCTGCAGTCAATGAAAGAGAAAATTAACCAAGTGGCATATAGTATTAGGATTGTAGTAAACATAAAGATCCATTCATAGACTATATGAACTAACGATAAAGTGTTTGATTTTGAACTGATAGCCAATATTGACTTTTGCGCTTATGTACCATTGCACTTGATGAACCCTGTTAGCAATCACGTGGTTAAGGTTGACTCGTTTTGTAAACACTTGTATCGAGGCTTAACATTGAATAAAAGCCGAGGCCCGAGTCAATAAATAAATGGGTTTTAATTGCTTTATTTTCACACTCCAAATAAATTTAATGCAAGTAGATTTTATTCCGTGCAATAAAATATGTAGTTAATTGACAAGACCAATAGCATCTAAAGGTATTGTTTGTGATGAGTTCCGTTTGTTAAGTTGTTCTGACAATTTCTCGTTCCAGAACAACATACTTGATTATTTTATTGTTAAGTAAAAAAATTGGTGCTAATAAGTTATTTGCAGAAGTGTTGTATAACAAATATGTTTTTAAAAGAAACAGAAAAATATTGCATGAAGTGCGTTCTTTTCTTTATGAAATTGATATCACTGTTAATACCTATCGATTTCACTCTATTCAGAATATTCCCAGTACCTAATCCCCCTGGGCTTAATAAAATATAAGATCATTATTTCTGTAACCTATTTTGAATATAGCGAGCCATCCACTTGGCCAAGGCAGTTCCCAATGGAGCTCATTAGAACCCATAGTTTCAGCTTGGAATTTTGACGCCAGTTAATTGTTGGAGTCAATCAAAAAACACTCTGTTATCAGTCGCTAAATGTTTGTCATAATTACTCACAATTACACTATTGTTAAACCGTTTATTTCAACCAAAACTCTGTAATATTACTATTGGCATTTTGACTTCCTGTGCCAGCTGTCTATGACTTATTCAAACAAATCATGTTCTGTCTATTTGGTGTTCTCCGGACAACTTAAACGGCAACAAAAATTTCTCTGTCATAAATATTCAAATATTTTTCCGTCTGAATGTATAAGGCTACTTAAGTAGCGACTAGAATAAATGGTTCTGTTCGAATACTTCTCCATTTTGGAAAATTTATAAAACGCCTTTTAAACCTTGGAATTTATAAAGCGAACTTTTACCGATTAAAAAAATCCCTCTTGTACTATAGTTCTCCATCTTGACAAATAAGAACCAGGACTTATTTCTTTACATTCGTGTATTACAGAGCAAGCATACACAACGTTTAATCCATTTTTGATTTTTACGTGATAATTAGCAAAGTAAATGAGTTTAGTTATGTGGATTTAGGTCTAACACATTTTTAGCGCAAATTAAAATATTGGGAGTAGCGGCTGTGGGGCAATTGACCTAATGACAGTGACAAGCGCTTGTACTTTGTTGGACGCCCGGTAACATTGGAATGGCGTTTCAGTGCAATTCAGGCGAAACGGTAACACGTCATTGTCTTTAATCTAAATATGTGTGGCATTAGTCGGTCTCTCGGTACAGAAGACACGGCGATTTATATCGTTCGGCCAGCCTTACACGAACGATTTTCAAATTGCAATGTTAACCCTCGAGAGGTGATTTGTTCTGTCTTATCTGCAGAGTGACACACCGGCTGTTGTATATACCAGTGAAGGAGTCACGTGGCGGGCCATATATTGCCCATATTGCACAGTTCAGACCAGCAACCATTGACGACTGTATCATATTTCACGATAAAGCGTCACGCATTGCCGCCGTCTGGAAACCAAGCCCGTAATCAAAGCATTTTCAGAGTTACGTCACGTTTTTATGCGTAATGGTTGCATTGTTACTGCTTATTTAGCCTGTTTCTGAGCGAGCACCAGAATCATGTTTAGCTAATCTCTTCCTCTCAACCTAGAAACACAAATGAACTATTAAGTGTCGCTTGAAAAATATTTTAAAGATCAATTGTCCATACATACAAATTATGGCTATGTTTTTATTTAAAAAGAGGAGAATATCCAGACAGCAACAGTATATTGGCATTTTGATAATAAAGTGATAATAAAGTGATAATAAACACATTGCTAAAGACTTAAAATCAAACCAGGGAAATAACTTGATTTTGATGTGTATGAGATTTACAGATTACTATTTCCCGTCCCATATATAACTGTCTCGACCAGACCGGCGGCAAACGTGATAAATAACATGTCTTTCCGATTGATTTCTGTCCCGGGATGAAAATATTGATATACATCCGGGGGACTTTCAACTAATGGAAGTATTAACACGGTGCATATTGAGGCCTTCTGACAGAGTATAATGTATTAAGAGTTTAGATATAGCAGCTCTAATGTGGGCTGATAAACGAGTTATTGGCCCGGGTCTGAGCCACTGATAACAAGCCTCTGTTGACAAGCAGAGGGCAATTGACCGGAAAATATATGACGTTTGTCAGATATTGAAGTTAAGCGCTGAATCGTGGCAGCTTTATAACGGGAAATTTATAACGCACCCAGCTACTTCATTCTACACTGAACACCCCGGCGATAAAGCCCACTGACTAGTTCATGAAGGTGTTCTATGGCCATGTCTAGCTGTTTATGTATAAATAGTAGTAAAATATGAATTTCTCGATTCCAAATGATTTCTTTGGTAGATAGATAGACAATAATTTTCTTACCCATTAAGTGATCAAATCAGATACTTTTTTTGAAGTTCTTTTTTACTTATATATAATCATGCACCAATAATGTTTATTCTGATTCAAGGGTTGTTTTATATAGTTGTGTGAATAAATAAACGTATTGGGAACAAATGATTTTAGCTCAATCTATAATTTAAAAAAACAAATTTGGACTCCACTTATCTGATATCATGAGTGGATCTAGAATCAAACTACAACTTTGCTTTTAAGCATCGCTGGTTAAAAATCTACTTGCGCAATACACTTTATGGAAATTGCAGTCAAATCAAAACATTAAACTTCCCACTTTCAATAACAAATACTGCATTCAGACAGTCTATGCTGTTCATAGTGATTGACGTCACTGAAATTTCACTCGATCCTATTGTATATGACATTAACAGCCCCCTCCCATTTCTAAGCTTTCTAGTGATTTAGTATTATTAGGTTTTGACCATATAAGGTATAAGGACCTGATAATTTGCAACTCAATTTAATCCCTCGCGAAATACCGCACCCCCTTAACCCACCTCAGGGCACAACGATCTAACTGCACTCTCCCAGTTTATAGGATAAACCCATTTAGGTTCCACCGTACCCCTATTTTATAACGGTTTTTCATCGGCCCCACCCAGTACCATGTCAGGACGAAAATCACACGGGTTCCATGATATGTGGACGTGCTCACAACAAAGGCGCGCTGACACACTGTTCTTGAATTAGACAAGCTCAACCATTATCCAGCAATACCAAGACTTCATCTTCCAGAATAAAACCACATTTTCATACACCTATGTATTATGTCTTCCCGGCCCTTGTCTCGAATTACTCATCATGAATACCTTTGGTCATGTCTCCACGAATTTGACAGAAAAATACTGCACAAAAGAGATCGTGTCGCCTTCAAAGGGAACCTCTTTCGGTTGTCTCCACTCAACTACTTATCACCGTCCAAAATCACACAGCGAAAATCGCGCCACTACAGAACGAGACAGGCAAAACAAGACTTATCTCAGATACGACGAGTGTCAAGGTCGAATGAAGTTTTGGACAGGAATAAAATTGCATATTATCTACCGAAAATATTTCATAGAAATTATTTAGCCTTTCTTAAATATGCCTACTTAACTATGCCTACTTACCTATAATTTAAAAGTAAATATATAGCCAAATACATATTTTGCGATATAACAATATAGATACGCCAAAAATTCTATAATGGACTGAAAATATCCCATAGTTACATCGTCAGAAGCCCCCAAAATGTTTTACAATTTTTTATTTACGATTTCAATCTGCTTCACATGAAGTACCCACAAGTCACAGATGTTGTAAACCAACATTGCACAAATTATTTACATTGTACGGGTCTTATCAAAACGTAAGTCTGAGGAGAAGAGAGAACACTATCATATGTTACACAGCGAGAGCACTTGAGATCCTCATATCCAACCTTGGATGTTTTTGAAACAGCTTGAGTGGAGTGAACAATCGAAAATCTACCAACATAATATTTTGTTTCTGTGTAAGATTCAATGTGTTTTTTGCAAATCATCCAGTTTTACAATTTCTTCAATGGACAGTGCCTCTATCGTAATAGTAATCGATATTTTTCGCCAAGGTACATCTACAGGCATAGAAATGGGCAAAACGTGTGATTATTTTTTATGGCAAATTGGAAAAAGTTCAATGTGTACTAAGTTACAAATCCATAAGGGGCGACAGTGCAACAATGTCTAGGTTTAAAGACACGTCTGAACATGGATGTTAGACCGATTTGAAAAAATATCAATAATCTGGAGCAAAAAAACACTGAGTCCTTACATACCCAGAAGTAGTTATCATTAACACTACGTTCGATATCTATGTCAGATAATAAAGATTAAAATCATTTGCCAAGAAAATTCAATTAGAATTCTTTATAGATCAGTACTCGTACAGAAGCTAGAAAGGAATTGGAGTTGTTAACACATGAATGTCACACTGGGTATTGAACATACAACGAACCAGTGCTTCCAATTAAATCATCACAAAACTTTTTTTAATAAAATGGTCTCACAAATTTTGTTCTGCTTTACCGATCATGATTCAGCAAGGGGAGAGTAAGATTGATTGATTGATTCATATATTGATTCATAGATTGATTCATAGATTGATTCATGGATTGATTTATACATTGATTCATAGATGTTTAACGCCATGTTCTGGTGGTTATTTTACTTATATATCGGTGGTGTTTCCTACAGTATGAAACAGCGGCACTAAGACAATCATTAATATAAAATCAAATTAAAAGTTAGCTCTGTTGCATGGAAAGATAATGTTCCTACAGTTCTAACTTCTATGTATTACAGCATGAATGTAAGCTCAAAGAACCCTGCCCATTGGCTAAGGGCGGTGAAGCAGGTTATTCTAATTGTATCGGTATTTCCGCATGTAATTGGCAGCCTGAAGAATTGGGCTTCACTTAATGTCACTTAAGACTGTTGTCCCAAAATAACAGTAATATGATATGTTTACATACAAATCAAACTAGGCCCAAAAAAGGCTACTTACAAAATTTACCTGTCCTCTAATATTTATCCTAAAATATTTAAAAGAGCTGAAATGTTAAAGTTTTTTTTTTGGGTTTATCTAGTCGTCTTCCTTACAATTTTTTATCAGGTGAAAACGAATCAGATTGTTTCTATGGCAACTAAATATTTATCTTCTTCAGATAACGAATGCCCGGTATGTTTATGAAATCTGAGCGTTAATATTGATTTCGTTGTGAAGTAAAACCGCCCCGTGTATCAATGTCGACTGCAGGGCGAGTGTATTGATATTGGCCTTAACATCCGATATCTGACGGGCTTATATTGAATCGTATGGCCCGGATCAGTCTCATATCATATTGAATAGGGACCGGGTCTAAACCTCAGTGCGTAAGCTCCCATATTCATACGTCGTTACAAGTTACAGACTAAAAGTTTCACAATGGCCTCCGTTTTTCTCTAAATCATGTTTCGAAAAAGAATTTTTGTAGCAATTTACTTTTAAACGATGGTATTAAAATCCACACTGTTAAATCAGAAGTTCTCCTTTCTCTGATGGAAATAGGGCAAGCCAATCGTTTTACTGGTATTTCTGTTTTAATTTAAACCCCGATTATTCCTGATATTTTCCCGTTCGCCAATTAAAATGGCAGCGTGAAGAAAGTACCCGCGTGGCCACGATCTGGTCTCTCTTACGACTGAAAACTAGGTCTGGTATTTGCAGGTGGTCCGATCTGTTGGAGGTGCATTGAGCTAATTAAATAGAGACTGGTTTCATTAAAATAAGACGAATTTCATTCTGACGAGACATTTTCACGAATCTGACTCAGTAGGGATAAATCTTGCTTGGTAACAATCCAGCGGCGGAGCCTTTTATCTTGAAGTATCGGACGATCTCGTTTCAAACGCGAAACACCGTCCACTCTGAAGAGCTCTTCTTTTATAGAGGAGAGAAAGAGTTTTGTACTGTGGGGTTGGCGTTTAGAACAGTTTCAGAGCAGCTTGACACCTTTATTTGCTTTTGTTACCGGGTATTCATGTCATGCGGAAAAAGTAGAATGACACTTGTGTATTTGAAGAGGGCCAAAGACCGCTTGTGAACGAGATCACCTGTGTTGGGGACATATAAAACTCTCATTTTAAACATCACAAATCACATGCCTTGTTGTTGTCATTTTAACAGAGGATTATACAAAAGTCGTGGAACCTTACAAGAAAATAAGACAGTCGCCACTGTTTTGACATATTTCATTGTGTTGTTGTTGTGAGGCTTTCGCCCATGACGAAACAGACAATGTTGCATGTCTTTTCTTCAATAACAACAAAGCTGATTTTTCGCGCTTCATTTGAATCCCGCAATGTACGCGTTAAGAATAAAAATGGCGATTCTACCTCAACTGTGCAAATTATCAATTCAAATATAAACTTTAGAACAACAATCAAGTCAATACCCTTGTTTAGATAACAACAAAAATCTATTTTTTTTTTTAAATTAAATCACTTAAGTTTGTTTTGACGTTTATGACTTGAATAACCTGTAAAGAATTTATCTTCTTTATGTTTGTTAAGCCTCGTGTTATGTACATTGTTTTAACTAATTGCCTCTATAACAGGTCATCCAGGCCGTATTGGTCTACTGTCAATCATATTTCTGTAAAATGTCTCGAATTTGTTTAGTTAACCCTGCTGTTAAATGGACCAAAATCAACCAGAGGATAATCGAATGTATGACTAGTGGGTCAACTACTAAATTCAGCTACATGCAGACTCTCAAATGCTTAAAAATAATATTAAAAACAGGCTATCCCGCAGTAACAGAAATATATCTTGTTTTATTGGGCGCCATGTTTGGAATTTTGTCCAATCAGCTAAATCATTGCTTGGTGATTGCGTTCATATTTTTTAATATCAAAAGAGTCATTATCTAGTCAATTCAATACATTGTTGAAATTTGATTAAACTCGGAGGAAAGTAAGATATTAAATTCTATGAAAACAATATATCACCCCCTCCCAAAAACAAAAATGACAATATAATTGTAGATCGAACTATTTTGATATTATCCTTATATTGATCACGGTATACTGAAAATTGAAGTGATAGATATTTCTCTTTTTCATGGCAATGAAATATATTTTTAAACGGACTTTGGATATGTAAAAGTCGTAAATAAAGCGGACAAGATGATTAATTTTACAAACGAAAATTTTACCATCAACATATCTAATCCTGTCTCGATGGTAATTTATGAAAGTCATTTACTGTCTGTTAACCATTAGATAACTAAAATGAACACTATCTTCAGAATAGGTTCTACTCTGAAATTCCTAACTTTGGAAAGAAACTAACAGAACTGCCATGAATGGTTCAAAAGACATAATGTAACATATAGAGAAGAATGGTTGTGTTTAACAAAAACATAATATGAGTGTTTATTTTACAAAGAAAAGTTGTTGTAAAAAGAAATAGAATGAAAAAAGAAAAAAAAAAAAAAACACAGTGGAGATGAATCAAAATTAAGCTAAAAATGTCTCATATTCTTTTACCCCCATAATCTATAAGAGGCTCTCGTTTTCATAAAACCACCTCTGAATGTATTACTACTGAATTTACTATCACCTTAGCCAAGAACTTCAACCCGGGGAATTCTGGAAAAGGTCATCGAAAATAACGGCTCCTACATTTTAAATCAGGAGTACGTATTGCCACAAGACATGCTAAGTTTTCACATTTTCAACGCTTTTCTTTGGTTTTAAGGTTTCGCGTGGTAATTTTTCCCGTTCCACTTTTCTCAAATGTATCGTGGCACGTTTCTAAAGACGAGTGAGTATCTGGTATTTAATCGAAAGTCCCGAGGAACAAAAAAAAATCTCTTGGCGCTTTAATTTGGAACAAAATTGAAAACTTGGAGAGAAAAGATAAAAATATCCAATAACGCCAGTTCCTGGCCGAACTGATGATGTTGTGGAGTTTTATAAATTTTCTTCAAGACGACAGACTAAGAGAGTAGAGTGGTGACATTGACGATGGTGTCTAGGCGGACAAGAGAGAAAAGCGACCGGCAAAGAGAAGGGTTACTCGCCCACTTAACTTTCTCTTATCAAGTGTGACCACAGCACATGATTCAGAGCCGTAATAAGGCTACTCGTTTAAGGAGGAAATTATTATAGCTTCCAAAATCCCTGTTAATGATTTAATACTATTCTGAACTGCTAACCTACGTCCGTCGAGTTGACATAAAGTTTGAAAGAGAGATTTATATTAAGGCAAATTATAATTTAAAAAATTTAAATAAAACTGTTAGTATAAAATGAAAACAATATGCGCCATAGATGAATAGCAAATTGGATTATTTTAAGAATCGTAGAAAAAAAAAACACCCAGAAACAATGAATTAAACAAAAGTTTTCTGTTCGGGTTTTATGCTTTGTTCGAGTCTTACCTGTAAGAAATATGAACAATTTAACCAAAGCAACACGGTATATTTTTATGCTCTAGAAATTATCATATATGGGGCCTACCTCATTTAGAAATATTTCTGAAAATACAAATAACTTTTGTCAATGGTATAAAATAATGTTTATAAAGTCTAAATCGTTCAATATTTGATACTTTTAGATCAAATAAAATAGATTCCATTGACCGTATGTGGATTTTAAGGTAAGTTGAAATGAAGCCTAAGGTTACCGGATTTGTCCTCCATTTTGCAGTTGGATGAGAAACGTGTCGGTTAATGGCGGACCAGGCTGGCCGGGGCCGACAGCTCGCCTCACTCCCATGTTCACTTCAGCTCTATTGTTCCCTCGACACCTCCGCTTTCTGTAGTCCTGGTCCAGGTTAAGGACAGGTAAAGACAATGTTATATAGGTAAAAGTAGGTATACGTAGTTTAAAGGTGTTTCGAAAATGATGAACAAACGTTAACTAAGCGAGATAGCCGGAAAACTGTGACCTGCAGCGAACGACTGACGCCACAGATACCCAAAACAAACTCCCTCTCTAGTCGGGCCAGTAAAATATGAGACTTTTATTTGAATTTCTCCGTGTTGACTTTAGAAGCCGAAGGAAAATAAAATACGCCAAACTGAGTATATTTACCCTAGCTCTCGTCGTATCGATCGAAACAATGAGTCGGTACGGTGAGAGATGTGTGAGGCTTGAAGGCCGGGGGCTGAACTGCACCATATCAGGCGAACAAAATCACAAAACTAAGCCCCCCGAAAAGAGCTTTATTAAAAACCCGAGATACCCCAACGATGATTGCGGGGGTATTCACTCCGGAGCAAAAAAAGTCTCGAAGAAAACTACGTGAATAAAAATTGGGATAGAATTGTTTGGGTATTAAGCTCAGTCTAGTGGAAGCATATCGAGCTGAACAGAATCTATGGGATAAAATAAAGGAATGGTATAATAATGGCAGGCATGGTCCGCATTGATTCCCTTTTGACAAAACAAATAGAGACAGGGGAAAAAAACGAAGATGGCACACTGCTATTTTCTTGAGAAACACACGTGCTCTGTTTCTTCTATGCGCCGGTTATACACAATGACTGACGCGGATTGGAAAAATGAGTGTAGGGCCTAGTATGCGGCAGTCCTTTTCATAAAGCACTTTTCTTGGGACTTGTAGGTTAAAACGAGAGGGTGGTTTTGTGTGGATTCTAAGCTAGCCTGGTGGTCTCTTTTCCACCCAGCATCTGTATACCTGCATAGATGGAGGCCCCTCCACCTCTTAACCAATGGCAGGGTACCAACAGACATACAGTCTAAGCCATCTTGATCAACTTATCACTCTATAAACCACACCTAAACATACGGTTTAACATTTACACAATGCCCAGATTTTTCTCATTTAACAATAGAAATTAATTTTTGAAACACTTTTAGTACAATCTGTATTAATTTTTTTGATACGTCTGTGGGCTTGACATTAGTTTCAAATCAATTATGCCAATGCATACAAAATTTTTTTAAGTTTTCTTAAACCTTTGTTGTTGCAGATGCGAGAAAAAAAATCCCTGCATGGTCAGTCTATGGTTGTGGGTATGCCGAATGAAAAAAAATAAGAAAAAGTCGAGTTAACAGGACATTATCGGTTAAATATATTAATACAAAAGCAATGTACGCCATCAAGTTTATACCATAAAAATCCAGCTTTTATGTCTTGCAATTAAAACTTATATTCGGGATCTTGGTTGTTTGACTGTGGTTTAGCTCAGTACTAAACTCCTGATGGTAAACAATACTCAGAAAAACAATTGCAATTCAGCTTTCAGTAACAGAAGACGGAAAATTAGCTATAGCCAATCAGCAAATCGAGTAACATGAAACTATCCGAAGAGTCAATGGGTTGAAATACTGTTCAAATTTACACTGTGAAGAAACTTACCTGGGAACTGACTTTCAAAGTAAAGAACCAGTGATTTTAAAAAATAATTCCACACTGTTATTAAATATGAAATTTCAGCACTTTTATGAATTTCAGTGAAATAAGGAACTATGGCAAGCTTTATTTTTTTTATTTTGGTTCGTGTTTTCTGTAGAATCTACAGTATTCATTATCTTTGTACAGTTTTTTTAAATGTTTTATATGTTTCCAATTTTGATAATCCTATAATACTTTATAGAATTGAAGAAAATAAAGTGAAATACGTCAAATTGGAACCAACTTAAAATATGCCGACCATATATACACAGTGAATCGATTTGCAACAAAGTTTTAAATTTCATAATTTATATCAGTGAATAACTATGTGAATTCCATTCTTAAATAACATCGACAATACTTCTTTTTATCTTCACCTGTATAGCTTTCGGAATAAAGGCTTAAAATGGTTTACATTGATTTTTAATTGAACGTTGGAACCATTAAGTTGATTTTAGCTTTCTAAATAAAATGATCAAATTATAGAAATAGTATTACCTTTACCACTAGGTTGTAGTAACATGGATGCCAGTGTCAGTTCGGTTTTACATGAGTTGACGTCATAGGCTGCAGTGCGATAAAGCTTTGTATATTCCCGGAGATTGTGGCCGTTGATGCTGGCAAGATTATCTCTGCTTGAAAAGATAACGTCCTTATTATCTCAAGTGACATAACCCTGCTCGATAGTGTCACCGGTTTGGTCAGCTAAACACATCCAACACCTGTCCTTAATACGGCTCCGTTTTGACACCTTCATTTCGGTACTAAATACATGCAGTAATTTTAACATGCTCTAAAAAGTCTTGAGAAGTTCAAAGATCGGGGTGAACTTTTCTTGGATTAGAAATGTGCTTAAAGTCCCTATAGTCAGGCTAAATGTGTTGACAAATAGCTCTCAGTCTATATAAAGATTAGCTGTCTATATGCCACCTGAAGTTAAAATTGGTATAGATTCTGAAATTATTACAAGCTACCAATGCTATCGGTGCGAATTTATGGGCGAATGGCTGAATGGACGGACGGACGGACAAACGAATGAATTAATAAGTTATATATACGCAGAAAAAAATGAATATGAATATAAGCTTTGTGCATGTGATTTCTTTCCATTGTTTAAAAACAATAATAATAATTACATATTACATATAGTTTGTAACTATTTTTGCTCATTCAACTAATAACATGAGAGAGTAAAATTTACCCATTCACCAATTCATAAGCCTTAAAATGTAATTTTCTATAGATAATTGACGATATTGCCAGCCATAGATATTCAGCATGCATGGTGCTCTATTCAATACAAAATTTGTAATCGTCACTGAAACAAGACGTGTCAATATTAGTCTTTGGATATAAATACTTTTGTCTATAGGCTTTGGTAATCTACTCAAATATTAATTTTAAATACAATCTGTTTACTTTTACAATTTAGCATAAACTTATATGCTTGAATATATTTGTACACACTATTAACGGGAAATCTGCTGAAAGTATCAATTTTAACCACACAGTATATACTTCGTTTACATACAATAGGACAACGCTTATATTCTGTATTTAACTCATTTGTGTGCGCTGTAAGTAACAAATTAACCAAATATTACCGAATTCCTTTTTATTTTTGTGTCCGAGTTAAATTTGGGAAGCCCCCCATAATACTTAACTTAAAGGAACATAGACTACAGGTAAAATCCAACCATTTTATTATTTGTCTTTTCATCAGGCTGGATTTAGCAAGTGCTTAAACTATTAAATTAGAATCTTCGATATAATATTAACTGCAAAATACAAAGTTACGTTTTATTTCTCCAAGAAGAAAAAAAAAACAAGCAAAAATGTGGACAATCTTCAAAAGAAAGAAATGTCAAATAAATCAAATTAGTAGATAGAAATTTGCACTTACATGTAGTCTGATCCATTCTTATTTTTCTGATTTGATTTTTTTTTAAATTTCAATGTTGTGTCGTGCTTTTGAGGTTCTGTTTCGTCCCTTAGAGCTAGACTTTAATGACAGTTGAAGTTGACAATTAAAATGTAAATTTCGGTTGAGAATCAGACTGACTTAACCGGCGTGTGGTCGGTTAATTACTCACGGATATGTCGGTATGTTAACAACTTTGCAATACACGACCCGGCCACACAGATATTTTTTCCCCTGAACTTTTCTCGGGGAAGAGCCAGCCTTGACGGGGCAACACTTGATGCACCTTGGTAACCGTAACAGAGGTCTGTCCGATGAAAACCAGACAAAGTAGGACCGACATCTTTCAACATTCTACAATGCTGTAATAATATTTTTACGAATTGTTGCAAAAGTATAGATGGAGGATATATATCCCGGTAGAGGCATGCGAAGTTTTCTTTGTCAAATTTATAATATATATATATATTTATAAATGTAGAGAAATAAAATGTGCTTGTCTCCACCGTAATTCGAACTTGGGTCCCTGGCTTCAAGGGTCAGTATATACACATCTTAAGGGCCTTCTAAACGACACTGTTTACCTTAAATTTATACCATATAAACTTTGCATATTTTTGCAAAGTGGTAAACTATTTCTTTAAACGTTTGATGTTTAATCTGAGCTTCACAAATGTGAGGAAATTGAGGAAAATAAATGTTCAAATTTGGAATCAAAATCTTTTTTCCCGGGTTGTTTTTATTTTGCTAGCGCTTAAAAAGTCATCAAGGAGCTGTAAAGACTGTTAACAGATGCCTGGATATTTAACAATCATTTCAGATTAATCGCCTTCCTATATCGTAGGTATCATAACATGCCAAACTGTTCAAAAGTCATAAGAGTAACTAACAATAGTTGGAGACGTTATTTCCTACTCCAGTATATTTACATAAGCGTGTTCATTTGTGTAAAATAAACGAAATAGCACAAAGCAAAATAATTTTAGAAATGTGCAAAGCGAAATAAGATATATACAGAGGATAAGTTACAAGTTACATGTGTTATTGCCTGTAAACTTAAAACTAAGATCCCGTATTCAACCGATTTGCCCTATATACATATAGTTAATGTCGCCCACACTATTTATTTAATACTTGAGTTCAAATTGTCCCATTCTGTTTATTGCAGTTAAACCAAAAAGGACTCTAGCTGCAAATTGTAAATGCGACCTACTAATTCTATTACATTATATGTACATCTTCTTTGTTTTCTTTTAAACACACACAATTCAGAGGTGCCATGCGTATACTTTTTTTACCAGGTCCGTCAATTTTGCTGTATCAAAGATGCAGTTGAGGTCCAATTAAGTCTCTTTAGAATTAACTGTTCTCTCTTTTTTTAATTTTAGCCAAAATATAGGGGGTGTATTCAGCGCCAGACATTTTATATTTCATTTTAAAGTGTAGAGTTCTATATATTATTCTCTTTTTCCATATTTACCAAAATATAAGTGTTGAAATCAAATGTCAGGTGCAGATGGGTTCGAACCAAAATACTATGTTCTTTGTTTCATTATCGTTTTGCATTTGAACCAAAGCAAGTGCTTTATTTTTTGTCCGACATTGTCGATAAACAGACATTTTGTATTTCAAATTAAAATGAGTTTAGGGCCCTCCATTCATCTATGTTATTTTCTTTTGTATTTTCAGACAGACTAGCTTACATTGTAGAGTTTAAGTCAAAATTAGTGTAGTTTTCCATGTCATTCTCGGTTTTATTTGAAAACAAATGTATCTTATGCGCATTATTTGTCCCCGCAAATCGTTACCAGGCCTATTCCGCATTAGAATTAACCGAGCTTAAAACTTCAGTTGAAGGCATCAGTGGAAAAGGTTAAAAACTCCGCGGGGTCTAAACCAGTTAGTAGACGTGAGTGAATGTAGGCGTTTAAAGCTACACACCTGTAAGACCAGCCCAGGTGCAAAAACCCTATACTTTGATACCTGGATTTTTTCAACTACCTGGTCTAGTTTAACGTACAGTGTTCCCTTTCTTTTAAACAGAAAACTTAACTTTCCCGAAAAAGTTTAAAGTTTTAGCACTCACCCCTGACCTTCACATTCAGGCGTCTGTATAACAGCAGTATGTTTTCAAGCAGAATAAAATCTGTGATAAGTGTTTATCGGTATATTTGTTCTCATGTAGAAATTTATTTGCACATTTATTTGCTCTTTGTTATATTTTTTATAACATCGATATTAAGATTGGTAGGCCTATAGTTTGTTAATTTAATTCAAATACCTGAAACATTTAATTGGGTTAGAATAAACGGGATCTTTTAACAAACAAATGCGGCCAATTTTGACATTAACCAAAATAAAATTTCATGTAAATAAAATAAGGCTTTATAATGTTAAAACATTCCAGTTCACCTTATGTTCGTATAATAGCCATGTGGTTTGATTAACGTCTGTCTTGCAAGTCTTTAGCACGAAGAATAAAAGCAAAACATGCAACATGAAACAGAAGCGAAGTGTATTAATCTCTTTTTTTTTGTTATATTTTGTTTTATATAAGCACAGCCGTTCAAAAATAATCGAACGACTGCCTGGGTTTTAACTTCTTTTCTCGAAGACCAAGGCTGTAAAATGCACTGCTTTTGTGCATATTATAGTAAAATGTTCTTTGCAGTGATATTCTTCTTAAAGCATAATAAAACATTAACTCTTCTAACGGCAAAGCTTTAAAATGCCGTTTTCTTTGTTGGAACAATATTTCAGTTTAATTCCTTTAACTACTTTTGTTGGGGAACAGTTCCAAAATTGAAATTTTAGGCTCATTTTATCAATTGATTTAAGTTAACATAATTTTAACATTGAACATTTATATAAGATAGCAGACACGGGTTGCTAAATTGTGAAAAGAAAACTGTAATAAGCCAGAAGGCCTGAAGTTAAAAATAAATTAAATGGTTAAATTAGATATCGAATAATAAAAATAAATCTGAAACAAAGAATCTGTCTTTTCTTAAAATAAAAGACGCACTTTTCTGACTTATACGTAAAAGTCATTTATATCATTCGTTTGTTGATTACGTGACGTAAAAACAAAGACGTGACTACGAAAACGAAAACGGACTTTTGCCATGAACCAGTGTGGTTTATGGTAGCCATATAAAGCCTATTTAGACAGAGAATGCGAACGACAGTGGTCAATACGACAAGAAGAATCATGGAATATTAAATGTGAGACAGTGATTTGGACGACGTTGTAAATAAATTAATGAAAAGACAGCTTTGCGGTCTAGTTCGTGCTCCGTAAATATCCCAGGTAGTACGCTACATTTTTAATAAACCCGCTATAACCACCTTTGAACATTAAGCGATTTTTGAAAATGTAAAATTAGAATGGTGTTAAAGTAAAGTAAAGTGTTTAGCTACTGGATAGTTTGAATCAGAAAATACCAAGAAAAGGAAATAAAATATATGAATTTAAGATGCAATATATTTAACAGAAGCATGGTAAAGTTAAATTCAGCAATGAATAATATCGATAAAATTGACTTTAAATAGGGAATACGAAGCAAAAAAAAAAAACGTTTTCAGAAATTGATAAATGTGATTAGCTACGAATCAATAATACCTATGTTTAAGACATTGTAAAAACAGTACTATGCATGATATAAATTGGTTCCGCATTTATATCTAGGATAAACGAAATAAAGTAGTATGTTCAGAGCATAACAAATTAGATAATACAAAAAAAAAACATAACGGAAAACAAGATTCATTCCAGAGTTTTAAAACTTACGCGATAATTACGACAAGAATATTATAAAATGAAATAAAATCGTTTTAAATTTTTCACTCATAAGAATCTATTGTGTTTTCAGACAATATAGGCCTATTTCCAAATATTTGCTTTTTCGGGTTTGTTTTATAAAGAAAGACTTTCAAAACATAATTTGAAAAGTTACGTGATATATAATTTATCCTCTTTATTGTAGCGTTTGTATAATATAATGCACAGGTTTTGTATTCAACTGAAAATTCCAATTAATGTTCAAAACTTGCAAATACGTCTTCGGGGCCATCTTCTTTCTTTTTTTTTTGAAAACGAAAATATAGCAAATTGGTATACATAACATTATCAGAACTAACACCCCTAGACTCAAATGATATTGAAATAAAAATTATGCCATTTATTGTTGGATAAATTTTTCCTTGAAGAGTATTTTTGTAGGAATTTAATAGTCCGTCTCCGCTTCATTGCACTTCCCTTGTGAAATTTTCATCCGGTTAAGCATAAGTGTCGGATTGTAATTTATTTTCTATACAGACATTCAAAAAAACATCACCGCAATAAAAAGCGGCTTTGCGGACATTGGGGTCTATATTTTCTAGTTCGACATCAAGTTGAACAAAAGTGTAAATTGGAAGAAAATTTAGGTCGAGTGTTGAACGCCCTGAGCTTAGTTAGAGCCAGTCGTACACGAAGTCTTTTCCCTGTGTGTTACGGTCTATCCCTAAACAGGTAAAGCCTAGGATATAGCAAATCGGACGATATCTGAGTCATGCTATGGTAAAGATAAAACCCCTAACCTTTTACTACGGATAACGGTTCAGACAACCTCACCGTACATAGCAACGCTAACATTTTACCGCGTTAAAACTATACACCACAAACTCTATATCATTGCTTCCAACGGTGAGATTTGCCGACTCGGGAAACTGCTAGAACAGTTCATATAGAAGGGTCTGTTCATTCGTTTTTTTTTAAAACCTTTGTCAAGAAAGGCAAAGATTTTAAAATAAACCAAAGTAACAAATTCGATGTTCAACCTTGATCATTTTCTCTTCAAAGTGATAGCTTTCTCTTAATCATAAACACAAAAAAAATATAAGTCCCATTTAGTTTTTGAGACCTGTAAAACCATGTGATGTATGTACCAAATTTAATACAACCTAAGTTATACGTGCAATGTAATCACGAAATGTATAACCGAGAAATAAAACAATAGGAAAGAAGGAAGTTAACTCGAAGGCATTTTGTTTTTCACGTTATAAGACATTTATGTAAGTTCAGTTGTTCAGAATAGTTCTTACAGATCAAAGAAAAACGTTTTTGTCATTTAACCGGTTTTTGCCCTGAAATGTTTCAGAACTAAGAAAAATTTAGAAACATTGAATTATTTCGATGAGACGAATAAGGATATGAAGCTGAAATTCACTTGTGACATTTATGACATGATAACACGAGACAATTTATAAAGTTCCGAGGAATTGAATTACTGGTGGTAAGCCTGTACATAATGAAGAAATATCTCGGATCTCTGTAAAAAGTTACATTGTTTATTAACAATTTTAACCCTGTTTAAGATCATAAATTTTATATTGAGTTGAAAGTCAGTAAAATATCTTAAGGCGTAGTCATGGTTTTAACATGAGACCGTGCTATCCTATTACATGGTTTTCTTCGTATAATCTCTCACTACAGCTAAAAATTCACATAAAATAACTAGAACTAACTCTGTCCGATAAATTCATTCTCACAAAATAATTATCAAACTTTGATAAAACTAAAAAATAGAGATAACTCATGATAAATTACATCCATACTGTACACGACTATACGTACGTTTAAGCACAAAAGTCTAACCCCAAAATAATTCGAAAATCACTTTCGGAATAAACGGCGTCAACACAAAAACAAAACAAAATAGAAAACAGTCAAGCTAACATTTTTTTTTTATAAAGACTAATTTTCCTGAATGAGACTGGATCGCTTAAAAAGATAAATTTCCCGAGGAGCAAAAAGTCTCCAAGGCATATTTTGTCAGAGTCAATGTTTTAAGAGGTTGACAAAAACCGAAACACAATAAGTGGCACTTTGTAGAACTACAACTAAGACAAAGAAAACTCAACTAAACACTATATAGAACTGAGACATTTTTCTTTCAGCGGATAAAAACATATCTACACAACCCCACGAAACGGAGTGAATTTGGTATAAAAACAATTGCTGTTCAGAAATAAGCACAAGGTAGAGACAAACACATCTTCTTTCAGATCCCTTATTCCGTGAACGCGCAACATTTTGTTCGTTCTTGTTTTTCCGTGGCAGCATCTTTAGGGCCAAAATGAGAAGGGCAAAATGTCTGCCACTGAGAGCTTCAGGCCCACAAAACAGATTAAACACAACGATGATACGGAATGTCCGCCGCAATCTCGCCAGGCCTATTCATAGAACAGAATATATAAAGATTTGTATCTTATATTAAAATATCAATGGTCCATTTATATGAGCACAATGTTCCTTCATAAACTTGCCGTCGAATGTGGAGTATAAGTTTTATAATAACTACCATCATTTGTCATAGGCGGCGATGAGTCTTTTGGCATATTTAAAGGTGACATTTGACTGTAGCCATATCCTTGCATGTCGTACAATTTCATGTCCAGTTTATTCTCCTGTGACGACATGAGGCTGGTGATTGAGAAAGGGTGGTTAAAGTGCGGCCCGTTAAGCTGATGGACGGGGGGCATCATACCCGGGGGAATATCGTGATGCTGAAGCGGGTGCGGGTGCGGGTGCGCGTGGTGC
>JAVFBZ010178938.1:50698-61155 GCA_032466195.1 Katharina tunicata
CGGGATAGTCCAGACAGTTCGTTCACTGAGGAGGGCGGCTGCTGCTGGTGTTGATGTTGCTGAAGTTGTGAGGCTGAGAGAGTAGGAGCGGGTGGTGTTGTCGTCAAGCTGGGTTCTAGTTTGGGTGTGTGTCCCATGTCCCCAGAAAGTGAGTGGGGCGGGGTGTCCGGCTCAGATATACAGTCAGTTGTTGTTGTTGGAGTTGGCGAGACACAGTCTTGGCCGTTATGTGGAGGGGAATCTTCGCCCGGGATGTGAGAAGCTCGGGCGGCCTGGCGAATAACTTCCTTCTTGGGACACTTAAACCGTTTCTGTCTCCTCAGGTAGCAGCCATTTTCAAACATATTACCCGAGTCTGGGTGTAGGGTCCAGTAACTGCCTTTCCCGGGACGGTCGGGGGTCCGAGGCACTTTCACGAAACAATCGTTAAAAGATAAACTATGCCTGATAGAGTTCTGCCATCGCTGCTGATTCTGGCGATAGAACGGGAAGAGATCCATGATAAACTGGTAAATTTCACTAAGGGTACACATTTTGTTAGGAGATTGCTGGATGGCCATCGTGATGAGTGAGATGTAAGAGTACGGTGGTTTAGCGTGAGTATAGCTCCTCCGGTAAGTCTTCTCTCTCGCTCGGTTAATGGCCTGGGCACGGTTCAGATCTAGAGCGTTTCTCATGGGGGACATGGCGCCATTCATACCGTTCATGGGTGGCATACTTCCCATAGCAGTCATACCGTTCATACCACCCATAGTGTTCATGGAATTCATGCCTCCCATGGAACCTTGCATGGCCATACTGCCCATTCCCATGCTGGTCATCCCGGCAGCTCCCATAGAAGTCATCCCCATAGCCCCGTGCATAGGCTGAGGGGAGTACGAGCTCATATTTCCCATAGAAATTGAGGACATTGAGCCAGGCATCGTTCCCATAGATCCCATACTGTTCAGACTGTTCATATTGTTCATAGTTGTCATAGAGTAACCGCTTGTACTCACCGAGTCGTACGGGGACTTGGTTGACAACATTGTCATTCCGTCTTGCAGCCCTAGGACCATATAGAAAACAGCTCGTACAACTCCACTGATCAGCTTTCAAAACACAAGAAATCGTAGAGGCAAATTGTAAGCACTTGAGAGAAGCCTTGGTAAAAATATAGCTAAAAGAGGGCGACCTTTGGCAAATATACCTTGCTGGAAGGAACGCCCCCATAATCCGTCTAACAGAGAGAGGAGCCAATCAACACCGAGGCTCGTACAAGCCCCGCCCCCTTTTATCCCAAAGCACTGTTTGAACCTTTTATTGGGTGGCTGTTCAAGGGCTGCCTGTCAATCACAGTGTCACAATCCGCCCAAGGCTGGAATAACGCGCGCTGCATTGATGACAGTTCCAAACACTGAGATCACTCCGAATAAATATGATAAAATAGCTGAAAAATAAGAACAATGTCTACAACAGAAATCTCATATACATAAATATGTTGACAAAGGACTGAATGGTAAAGCGTTTTATTTGAACCAATACATATAGCAATATAAACGAGCTAAAAGCGTGTTCATTACGTTTTAACAAATCTAGCTGGTTAAGGTGTACAGTTTAAAAACGATCGCTGAAAGCTGTGCGGGTTTAAGCTCTCGCCGCGGTATAAGGGAAATAAGTTGGGTCGTTTTGTGTTTCTCTCCAGACGAATATAACATTCAACCCCTGGCCTATTTCTTGCAGTTCAAAAAATAGACATGAGAGTGCGAAAAAAAGATTATGTACTTGGACGCCTATAATATACGAACAAATACCACAGACACTCCAGGTTTTTTTTTTTCGCTCGTCACGACGTTTCAGATTTTCAATGCAACTCTTTTCAAACAAGACTTTTATTGCAATTGATGTTTTTCTATTGAATTGATGTTAAGCCGAATTTGTAAGAAGTTCTGCTCCCGTATAGTAAATGCATTCAATCGTAGGCTGGGTTCAATGAGATGTATATGTGTATAACAGTATATAAAGAAGGTTGAATGGAACATTGATAGAGTTAGTCATACAAGATTGCGTGGTGTATAGGCCTATTCTTTGACGTATCTCTCGACGGGTTAAGACTTCCAATGTTGCTCACCACATCATATACAATAATAACGTCCTTACAGGGTGTGACGATTTTACGCATACGACGTCATAATTCTCTAAATTTATATACCTGCATTTTTTTAACAGTAGAATTAGAAATTCCGGCTTGTATACACGGCTACGGTAGTATCTTATACTGTAATAAGTAATAACATATGGCGGAATGCAAATTTAGGTTGCAAATGTTTAAGTGTATTTTGGTAACAGTGTATGTATTGGCATTATGACATTTCTTTCTTCTCTCTTCTCTGAATGAAGCTGTTATGTTATTCGTTAGAATTAGTTTTGATCACGGGCTTCATAAAGACGTTTTCCGTATGGTTCTATTAGTCTAAATACAATTAAATAAAAAATGTATTTTCTGTTAAATAATAAAGGTAAAAGATCTACTTAACAATCAATGATTGCCAATTGATAATATAAAAAATTGTATACGCCCTCTTAATTTATAAAGAATTAAGATTAGTCGATGACCTCAAAGGCTTTGTACTACTTCTTGACATAAAACATTTATATCGCTTAATAGAGCATAAATGAAATATAAAATATTGAAAAGCAAACTAAATAAAAAATTTGTCAAGTTTTCTCTCAAAATACCATTGATGCAACCCACAAGTATTAATCCTATATATTGTATATGTAATTCCATGGTGATAATTCGTCTGTGTGAAAGGTATATACAGTGTTATCAATACCTGTTTATATTTCTATAATATGCTTTCTATAATATATCAGCATTGTGTTAAAAATATCTGTGCACTGTTAGTATGTCTTTTTATTCACGCCCCACTGTGCGGATCAGCATGATGTAAACAATATTGACAACGGAACAGAATTGCCCAATAAAGCCTATCAACGACGGTGCTTTACAAGAGAAAAGGTACAAGACAAGAGGGCGGTGAATTGATTTACATTGGAACAAAGCGGGTGATAAATGGTTATTATTACACATTACAGTAACGTCCCCCTGGTGGTCATTTCAAGACGTTTGTGTGAAAATCTCTTTCAGTGCTAATAAAGTATCCTAACAGGTACGCGTTACAGGGGTGTCAATACAATACCCTAATAAACGAAACAATTAACACATCGGTCTCGATGTAACACTTTTAAACATGGCAAACACCAATCTTACAATAGAACTAGCTCTGAATGTAAGTATTTATTTATTTTTATGTATGACGAACAAAAAGATCATTGGTGATAGATTTGCACTTTTCTTCTTATTTGTTTGATTTACCTTAACACTGACATTATGCGTTTATCACCTACAGCTATCCCTTAGAACCCTCAATCAACTCTCTCCCTACTCACTTATCCTTACCTATCTTTATTTCTAACCAAGTCAAATAAACCTACTGTTGTCAAAATAAAATAAAAATAAATGTTCTGGGTGGAAATTTGATAGAAAAAATCTGCATATACAAAATCCAGACTTAAATCATTTTTTGTAATATATTGTATTAGCAACATGAAATAGACGATACTGGCAAAATCGACCATGAACTCGGTTACGTTAATCCATGTTTAGCGAAAAATAAAGAAAAGGGTATCCATTTTCTCCTATATGGAACAATATAAGCACACAGCAATCCCTATTAAATGATGCCAATCATTTTAAAATAGTGCAATATATAGAAGTACTCTTTTAAGCATTTTTAATACATTGGATTACTTTATATATGCTTGATGGGAAAAAACAGTTTTGCCTCGAATGTTTCTATTTTACACCACATTAACGTCATCTAGTCTGTTTCTGGTTACAGGCAGAAAGATTTATTGGCGTTTAACGTCACACTCGAGGTTATTTCACTCGTATCGAGTTCGTTTGTTTGTGTGGCGTAACGGCGGAGTGGCGGAGCCTCACACCCCCAACAAACAACCAAACAAACCCCAATAGATCGGACAAGAATGTGAACAAACCGGACATAACCCCTTATCAATTAGTCTAATTTTGATTGTATATATCCAATTGCATAGTGTTGTGTATACGCTCGTGCTCAAAAGTGTATCTATTAAGGGGGATTTCATCCACCGATTGGTCTTGCACGTCGTGATATGAGTAAAATAACCTTACGTACGGCGTAAAATCAAACAATCAAATCAAGAGTGTATCGGTATCAATGTTTGTTGGAAAAAAATGAAAGGAAAGAATCGGCGACCCCCTTTCATGAACCTATAGGATAGGCAGACAATTTATTTTCAGCCGCACCAATTTTGTTTATAAGACCTGTTACCCATTGAAATGTGACAATGCTAAGCAATAGAAAGATGGTTTGCATAATATATATAAACAATGATCGGTAAGAAGTAAAATTAGACATGTTTTATAGTGTTGTGTTTTAAACAAATTTAATAATTTTACTAGAAATAACAATTCTGTATTTGACAATAGTTTGTATGAGTCTGTGCTTTTAGACAAACAAACATGCCCGCTGTAATACTTAATCGAAGAAAACGAGATAGGAGTCAAATCGCGATATTAATTGGTGTAATAAAGGAAGTAGAAAGCTAATTGCAGGGTTTCCTTAACGAGGGTCATCGATTTAATCTTCAGTTTTTGTTTCAAATCCGCTCAAAGTCTCTGGGTGATTGTGGAGATGAAACGAACCGAAGAGTTGCTGTGTTTAGAGCTAACCATTTGCTCTGGTGATTACAAAGTAGATTAAGTCCACATGTTACGTGTGTTGTTTGTATGAGGTAAGAGTTCGTTAAGCGGCCAGACAAACATACCGCAGTACGGAGCATGCACCGACCTACGCCCTCTATCGTAACACCAACGTGTAGATGTGACGTATCCAGTTTTGATCTGATCGTCAGAAATTGGTACGAAATAACTGGGCTATGTTTTGTTTGCCAGGGTGATAAAGCCATGGGTTAATCGGCCCGCGTGCCACCCTGGCAGCGACATCACTCCGGAAACAGACAGTCGCGTTTTACCAGACCAGTCCTCAACCATCGAGATATGGTCGCCAGAAAATCGCTGTCGATATTTGTTCCGAAAATCTTTCGACATGCCTTGTGTGGCCCTAACTGCTTCTCACATTTAACTTCGAATATAGAGATAAATATGTCAACATGAGATGAGCCGGTCAGAATCTGAAAGTCTTAGCGGGGATTAGAACATCCTCGTATTATTGGTTGCTAGGGATGCACGCGGTTCGCCGCCATGTTGACAAAGTTGATAGTTTGGAGAGACACACTATGTTGAGCTGATGGCATTGTTCTGTCCGGATAAATGGTAAACAATCTTTAATCAGCGGCCTATTGGTTAGACGGATTTGCACGGACTCCTTTAGAAACCCACAATTAACTCATTAGACGATTTTGCCTTTTTTATGGTCAGTTTTCACCTCGGTAAATATATAAATCCATCCACAGGGATTAAGGATACTGTGAAGCTCTTACGGTCTATCTAGATGCCTGACCAACACATCTCGTTAATTACTCTGTGTTTAATGTTTGTGGGCATAATGTACAATGACACAGCAGGCTATTAGTGAAACGGTCTCAAACAAACATTACATGGTTATAGCTTTATGTCCACTACATTAAAGGAGATCAATTTGTGAGTGGGGAAAGCGACAGTAATTAAAGGTGTTGTAGCACATAATACAGCGCGCTCCGATAAACCCAATCTTTTAATGATAGCAAACATTTTATTTCTCTATTATAGTGCTACTTCACACGACTGGTATATCTAAATGTTGTTATTCATTCATTCATTCATTCACTCATTCATTCATACGTTCGTTCGTTCGTTCGTTCATTCATTCATTCATTCATTCATCCACTCGTTCGTTCGTTCGTTTGTTCGTTCTTTCATTCATTCATTCACCATTCATTCATTCGTTCATTCGTTCATTCATTCATGTATTCGTTCATTCATTCAGGAATTCGTTCATCCATTCATTCGTTAGTTCATATGCCAACTCATTCGGAACATAGGAACGGCATAAAACCGGCAAAGTATCTTTCCATGGTTTATCGATATAACAAGGAATAATCACTCAAAAATGGAAAATAATCAAGGATTCGCAATTATTTCGCGGAAGTTTAACATTTGTGAGCATTTTATTGAGGACTTTCGCGATTACAATTGCTTGATCTTGATTGATTGATTGATTGATCGAGGGTATTTCACTTACATGACAACGTGGTATTACAATAGTAAGAGCGACAGACATATCCTAAAAAAATTGACACCACTACAAGAGCTAGATGTTTGGAAAGATGAAGTACCTACTGCACTAAGTATGACATCATGTATGCAAGTTCGAAACTTACTCCCATTAGATAGAGGGATTTTTGTTTAGGTAGTCCCAAGTGTTAAATGACAGCTAGGTGTCATCCAGAAAGTATCTGGTATGTAACCAATGGTTATAAAACACACAACTAGCAAGTTATTTTGTTTAGGAAAATTTTTCTGATTACCACCCTGGAGTTTGCCAATAAGTAAATAAGTAAGAGAAAAATAGTCTATCGATCAGTCTGCATGCATTTCTGTCTTTTTAACCTCCCGTTGATAACTGATAGAAGTTATTTTAATTTGTGTATTCCGATCATATGTCTGAAATTGGGACATATCCCTGAATGACAGATGTAATTTGTATTGACACAATTAAAAATAACTCCAATACACAAGAAACGCAATTTAAAAAACATGTTAACTTCTGTTTGACACGACATTGCGTCATTATTTTATGCTACCATCACCAGGTCAAAGATAACAGTCATATGTGTATTATATAGAAATAATTCAGCTGTTTTGTGGATTCAGAAACTGACATTTGTAAGTTGCGCTTGTTTTCTTAATTAACGATAACTGTAACACTTGTAGTATAGATATGGTGTATTACGTCAGAAAAGATTAACTGATAAAAGGAAAGCAGAAATTCCGAGAAATGGTAAAATAAATCACTGCAAGTTGACTCGATAATTTGCTTGTTTTTGTTTGTTTTGTTTTTTTTAGCTACGGGGGCGACGAGGAAAGAAGTGTAAACTTAGGCATGGCAGGATTGATTGGGCGCAGAGTGCGTCTGCCCTGACTTTCTCTAAACTAAACTCTTAGGGGCATCTGGAAGCCGATTAGGTGTAGTGCACTGTTTGTCGCGGTTCTCTTAACTTACTGCATGGGTTGGTACGCCAAAATTTAAGTGAGATAAATATAATAGCAAACACATAATATATGGATATCAACTTCAGATGTGAATTATCAGAAGTTGATATCCATATAATTATGTATTTGTTATTATCGTACAACAACTTCTAAATGTCAATCAAAGAAGAGATTAATATATATTAAAAAAAATACGATGGGTCAGTCTACTAGATTAAATCCCTTATACATATATTATTAACACGTATCAATCGAATATCCTGATTTCATCAGTTCTAGTCCATGATAAATGTATTACTTTAAACACTGGTCGGAGCGAAAAATCAAATACAGGAAGAATTTACCGCAAAAATATCACAGGTCTTAAAATAAAAACAACTTCTTGTCGATGTCGAAATATTCAATGTAAATTGATTTCTGGGTAACGCGGGTTCACTATGTATTATTTCAACCAGGAGACCATTGGCGGTTCCTCACGTCAAATGTTGCCCATTTCAACAGCGCACGGGTGCCAAATGTGAAATTTTGGAATGCAGAGCAGACAAAACATAAATGAGTTCTGAATAATGTTTGTTGCATGCAGAACGCATCCCTAACAGACGAGAATTAGATAGTATACTGATGAAGCTGAAGGTGGTAACAATGGCGTTGCTGCTTTAGTTGATAATGGTGTCGATGAAATCGCCCCTGATGGTGCTACTGCGACTGGCGAAGATACATTCTACGGTGATTAGATCGACTGAGTGGTGATTAGTTAAATAGAAGGTTCCATTTTAAAATAGAGAATCAAATCATTCTCCCTTCCGTCGAGTCTTTGACTCTCAGGTATTGACGTGTGCCTATGAAAAGTTATCGCTGCGTGGTAGTAGGCCTACAGCTTCGCGATTTTATGTTTTTCTGTCTACAGACAGCAAATATAATCTGCCATGCTATGATACTGTTGTTCTCTGTTTAGTTTTAAATTTCAGCTTGTGGCAAAATTAAGACAAGTCAGTCTGCATTACCTTGTCATTACAGTACGTCTTGTATTCTTATCCATCTCAACAAACGTACGAGCCTACTTAGGCTCTCAATGGTATTTAAACTTATATAACAATGATCCAGGGATGTTGTTTTGTTAAAAAGTAGAGAATAAACGTCGTCAAAAAAACTCCCCATGCACACCTTTAAAAAAGTACTTTTTATTAAACTTTAACAATATGTAGTTTGTAAAGAGTTCTTAGCAAAGTAATTTATTAAGTTTGATAAAGTACTTATTTGAGTGCACGATCTCCGTGACAACCGATAATATAATCTTTCCTTGTATAACCATTGCTGGGTAATCATTCGTGTCGAACCTATAGTTCTGTTGATAGTTGATGCATATCACATTATATTAAATTTAACATTTTAACTTAATTAAGACATTGCTCTGTAAAATCATGGTATTACTGGTCCCAGAGGTAGTATTTTCATTTTTTGGGATCACACTTTATGAGACTGTACAGGCTCTGGTTCAGAGAAGTTTGCATGTTGAGACCATTGCAGGAATCGCCCCACGACTCTCAGCCAAGCACCAAATCGCCAGCAGTAAACATGTCGGCCACCAAGACCACTCAGCTATTTATCCGGGTTCGATTCCCGCAAAGGTCTCACCCAGCCGGCACAATTTGCTGAATTAGAATCTGTTCAGTCGCAAGCGAAATACTGGTACCAGATAAGAAACGAAAATGCTGCTATTAAATGAAAGTAGAAAATAGATCGGCCTTATAGAATGAGTCATCTGAATTGGAGTATCTATATACAGCCGGGGAAGTTTTATTATAGGTTCTATTTCCTTATCATTGTAATAGTGAGGAAATCTTATCACATGCTATTCTATCGTTACGATTACGTTGTCTGTCTCGTGCTTTTTCGGCCTACTTTGGAATATGACGACGTAACAACCTGTCCAATCAGCTCGCAATACAATCACGAGGTGTGTAATTTCCGTATTATATTGCCCTGTAGACGGGTAGTAGGCAATTAGATACGACGTGATCAGGCATTAATTATTTTAGTCGTTTTGACCTGATTACGGGAGGAACGGTTAGAAATGCCTTACGTCTGTTATTTTCCAATCTGAAACTATCTGATCTGATCTCCAATCTGATCGCAGCTATTCGATAAAAATAAATAAAAAAAAACAAACAAACAAACGAAAACATAAGAAGAACACTCAGAAAAAACAATTAAGCTTCGTGTTTTACTTAAGTGGACAATTTCCAATTTCGGCATGTCTAATATACAAATCTGCGCAAAACAGTACCTTAATATAGTGGAAGTTAAATAAGGCCAGCATAGCTGTTTATTCTCTACTTTGTCAACTCGTGTGGAGTATATGGGGATATATTATACTTCCTCGTTCTGTGTATTTTTATTGATTGACACAGCTTCCTCGTTAAGACTTATTATTGTCAGTTGAAATTACACTATTAATGAAAATTATTATTTTATCCATTCCATTGTAGTTTGGAGTCAAGATATTTTTATATCGTAAACAATTGTGTTTTTTTAACATTACGAGTATGAAGCTATACGTTGCTATTTTCAAAAGTAAATGTTAAAAAGACTTTTAATAAATGAAAATAAAAAATCTTCCTTGTGCTATTCAACACAAATCTTAGTTTGCTTGACCTACAAAATTACTGCATTGTCATTGCTCAACAAGTTGGTTTCATCCAATACGGGAGTAGTTTCCTGTACCGAATCCCTGCATCTGTTTCCTCCCGGTTTTTACTCTATGTCTACCACGCTCAGTATTTACACCACAGTTACTTTCGTCTGCATGCATTTGATGATTCTTGCATGTTTTTTTTTCTTGTATAAGAGGCATTTAAAAGCTGGGCACATAACAAAAACATGACTATGATGGATTTTCAACTTGTCGGTTTATTTTTGCAATATACCAAGAAAATCAATCATAGTCATTGTTTTGTATTTTTCTTGTTTTGACGCCTCCTGGCGTAGGGCAGTATGTCCTGAATATCGTCATGCTGCCTTTATTGAGCGATAGAGGAAGGTCATTTTTAAGAAGAGCAAAGCGTTTCATAAATTATGGTTGTTTTAGTGTTGCTTATTAACTGTTAGAGTACAAAAGTGTGTTATATCCTTAAATGCGGCGTCAATGAACCAATCCATCAATCAATCATACAATCAATCAATCAATCAATCAATCAATCAATCAATCAATCAATCAATC
>JAVFBZ010178939.1:0-11431 GCA_032466195.1 Katharina tunicata
AATCTCACATTAATACCTTCAATAAATGACTTGAAACAAGTGTCCATAGAGGTCGAATTTGTTGAGCATTTAGGGTACTAGTTGTACCGAAAAAGTAACTGTGCGAAACCCTTCTTAATTAAACATAAGAACATTAACAAATCAACTGAAATTTATTATGCCAGGATTAGTTTGGCTAAACTGGTTAATAATGCTGCAAAACTTTAAAGGTTGTACATTACCACCGTGATTACAGTTTCTGCATGTTTTATTGTTAATTTAAAGGTTTTAACATGTTTGATATTTTGTTTGGGAAAAGATAACAGAGGGCTTATTTTATTTATATTATAGAGTTTTTAGCATGCTAGATGGCATGATATCATTTGTTATACTGTACCTAGCCCTGTAAACTGGACCTTGTACTGCTATGCAACAAGGTCCCGTTTCGAAAGATTGCGTATAGCTCTGGCGGAAGCAATCCTCACAAATTGTGTTAGCACAATAGTTGAAATGAAGATTTAAAAATTTGTACTATAGCATTCGCATGCGGATACCTAAGTTAAGCCTTACTTGAAGTTTCTTTGCCTTTCAAACAAGATCCTCGCCAGCCGACAGTTCAATTTTAACTCCGCCATGATTGCCTTGATTCAAATGTTGCAGACGCGTTGTGGGGGATATTTAAATTGAGGCAAACATGACGGAGTTCAAAATTGAACTGTCGGCTTGCAAGGATAAAAAGCGACATACAACTCGTTTGAATGGCGAAGAAAGCCTCTAGTATAAAATTCGGGTGTGCATGGTATAGTGTCCTTGTTTTCTTCTTCATTTCAACTGTTGTACTTGGGCAATTCTGTGAGTATGCTTCCACCAGAGCTATTCGCATTTAATCGCAGCAGGACCTGGTGGCATAGCATTACCAAGTCCTGTTAACTGGGCTATACTGTACTATGTTGTTCTGTCAACAGGACAAATATCACTGGCAGTTTAAAGTTAACTTGGTGTGCAGTGAAATTTATCAGAAAAAAAGCTGGCACAGGTTGTTAGCGACAAATTGAGCATGCTGTAAGTGTAAATCTAAACATTTGTCCTTTCAGGCAAATCATTAATATGAGGTTTTTTAAAATCTCATTAGACACACAAATGATCATTCAGCTCGAGATGATACGGATGTCGAAATTCGAGCACCGATCAATGTCAACTGCATGGTATGTTTTACTCTGTCAACCAGTGATAATAAAACCGGGCACGTAACAAGCAAATATAAAGATAATCTCACCAATTGCCTCCTGTGGATATTTCCAGTCTCCACATAAACTGGGTAGACAATGCAAATATGTTTACTTCCCAATGCTCCTGTCGCGTGCTGTGTGTGTGGTGACAGATGCTAACAAGGCTTACGCCCCTTTTCAGAATATTTAGCTTTTATCTCCCTTGCATGGTCTCAAATGTGTTTCCTTTTTGTTCGCGTTTCGTCGAGTTGTAGCAGTTGCTGTGATGTTAAGAAGGAGTTTATGTGAGAGGGGCGGGGGTCAAAGCCAACTAAATCAGTTATAGTTAAGCAGATTATTCTGTAAATTTGATCTTGTAAAAAGAAATGAGTAGCCATATGTACTTGACAAATATATATAACTCTTCAAGTTCAATTTCTACAATTAGTTTATGATCCTCCCGAATGTATTGCTTTCGTGTCTAAATATTATGTACATACAAATCAGATTCCTTTTCGTGTTGGCCTATAAAGGAAAAAAACTCTATATTTAGAAATTGCTCAAACCGAAACTGGGTGTAACAAAGTGATTCAAACCTCGAACAATTGTCAAACCGCCTTCTTCCCCTATTTTACAATATAGAATAATCCTGGATTTGAAACAACGTGTGTAATTGGTTTATTTCGGAATGATACGATTCGGAGAGCCAACCAGCTGTCTTGTTTCATGATGTAAATGTTATAATAATGGCGTGAGCATGGGGTGACAACAAACTGGTTGAACATCGTTTAAATTCCTCTCTCGCGAATCTTAATTGCTGCATAGGATTTCTTGTTATAGTAAGTAATATGGTACCGGTATTCTACTGATTTGTAATTTGTCTTTGAACGTACTTTATTACGATTTTTTGTATGTGAATATCGCAAAATGAATGCATCCAGATGAGTAGTGCCAGAAGTAACTCTCATATGATATTTAATAATTGTTGACATTTTATATGTCAAAAAATTGTTAAATATCACAGGAGAGTTACTTCTGGCACTACCAGATGAGATCCTCTGCTACTCAATATGTCTTGCTTGAGAGGCATTTAGAAGTTAAGACATTAAACAGCTGTTAAACATAACACATTTTTTATGGATTACACCTTTTGGTTTATTATGCTGGAGTAAATTGAGAACGATGCCTGCAGTTTGAACAGACATCGAAACATTGCGCCGATAATAAACCAGAAGTTGTAATTCTTTATGAATTACTTATCCTCAATATGTGTTGTTAGATGCAGAGTTCCATGGTGTCTGTTTCTGCTACATCTGGTTTTTGACAGACAAATTTCATGTCGTAATAATATACTCACTATTATTCCTAGATACAGATATCTGTATCGTTATTAGTCTACTACGTAATCCATATATATTAGTCCGAGTGGCTCAGACCTTTGGTTTTTCTAAAAATTTTCTTATACTTGACGGCTAAAAACTAAGTTTTTTATTCAGGGTACAGCGAAGGCCGATGGGTGACTCAGCTACGTCAGCAGTTCAACGCCATTGAATCTTTGTATTAAATGGCATGCCAAAGTGAAAAAGCTTTTAGTCAGTTGTTCAATTTTGTTTACATATGATATATATATAGAAAAACAATCAAAGACAAGTGATGTTGGTAACAAATGTACCAAACCATGGAACAATTGAAATCCCAGGGGGTGGGGTAATAGGATTCCCCAGAAGTCCCCAGAAGTTCATTTACCCATACCCTATACCCAAGGCTATATGACATTCATAAATAGAGAAACAAAAGACAAGTAAGGGGGCATGTTAGCACACACCTGTTTAGTATTTTTATATCATTATGTAATAGGACAGTAACAGATTGTACTAGGAACAGGTGTCTTTATGAGTGATCACCTGTTGTAGTCTATCTATATAAAACACCAGAGAATGGCAGACCTTTACATTTCCTAACTGGAACTTCACAGGCACAGGTACACTTCTCTTTCCAAGTTTTGTAAAATGTTGCAATACTATCTTAATGGATCTAGGAGATATTCTAGCTAAATAGGCCTATGTTTTGGTTTATCAAGTGTATATGAATGGAGAGAATTCTTTTTGGACAAGTATGCTCTATCAATACATATATTGATATGGATACTTTGAAACTATTTGCTAAGTTTCTGACTTGGTAGTTGAGGGAGATGTGGTTTGTGCCATTAAAGTTTAAATGAAGCATTTACCTTCATTTAGTAACATTTCTCATAAACATAATTTATATATTTGGCTAACAAAAACTCTTATTTGCTCTATTTCAGTCCACATTGATTTAAAAGGAACAACTAACAATGGGTGAGAACAGGAAGGCCCAGGCAGCAGCTGAATTAGAACAGTTCGACGCAGTATTTCCTGACCTGATGAAAGACCTAGAAAAGAGTCTTAACAGTAACCCTGAGATTAAAGATGCACTTACCTGGTTTAAAGAGGTTTGTTTACAGATTTTGATTGTCTTTGATAAAATTGTCATTGATCATTACAAATAACATGAAATTTTAAATAATGAAAGTAAGTTTGATACGCTGCTGTATTTTATAAATTATGTAAAAAAAGGTTTGCCTTTAACTTGGCAAAAAAGCTTGGGAATTTATGGATAAAGAGGGCTACTGAAATCTCTAGCGAGCTTAGGAATTGCTAAGATAGTACAACTTGAATTATTGTCGTATAGTAGCCGACTGTTGATCTTTTTTTATGTAAAGCAGTGACATTCACACGGTAATTAAATTAGATCTTTTTGCAAGACAGTAAGAACAATTGTGCACAAGTGTAAACCAAGTTGCATAAAGTTGGCTATACGGTGTTATCAAAACGCTGTAGGTGCATGTATTTGGCATGTGAAAACTATCACATTTCATTATCTGTGAAATTTAAAACCAATTTAATATGATTGAACTGAGACTTATGATATCTGGGCTTTTAATACCTGTTATAAATGATTACACGCAACAAATTATATTTTATTGCATTCCTTTTTTGATAATACATGTAGTTTGATCGGTGAAGAATATATGACTCAGACTGTATAATTGTGGATAATTTAAGTTTCCAACCTCAGATACCTCAATCTTTATTATTAATTTACTAATCAGCAACAGAAATTGTTAAACAATATATAAATTTACTGATAGACAGCATGCAATAAAATTTATGTATGTAAATTACTAAATTTATATAGGATTATAAATAGACAGAGGATATTCACACAGTGTGTTATAACTCTGGTATAAATATCTTCAAGATCTGTTATATGGTAACAGAATTCCAGTGTTGCATGATGACAAAATAATGATGACAATGTAAACAAATTCTTGCGCTCATTTATTAACAGGTCAGTGAATTTAATGTACCGTTTGGTAAGAAAAATAGAGGCATTTCCGTCGCCACGTCGTTCAGATTATTGGCCAAACAGTCAGATTTAACAGAAGAAAATTTACGGAAGGCTAGGATCTTAGGATGGTGTGTTGAATGGGTAAGCAGTAAGAAATTCTTAAAATTACGTTCTTCTGTAATATTTCTGAAAGTCTATTTAATCAGATAATATATTGAATGAGACTTCCTTTTAATCAATTCTGAATCATATTATTTACCAAATATTGATTATATTTTCATGCTTTGAAGTTTGTAATTTGGAAGTAGTGGCTTTGTTTATAAATTACCCTATATTGTAATGCAATCAATTTATCGCTATTTAAATGTCAAGGTTTTTATTTGAGTTTTAAGAAGTTAATCATCTCATGAACCAATGTACTGGTATACAATATCAGCATTACAGATTGCAAGAGAAATGTTATCACTCTACACTGAATAATTGTCAAATGTTTGTTATTGTTCTTAGCTACAAGCATTTTTCCTGGTAGCTGATGACATAATGGATGGGTCCATTACTAGAAGAGGGCAGCAATGTTGGTATAAAAAGGTAAGTTTTCAGGAATTTATGTTTGTTAGTGTTACAATTCCTTATAACATATTTAAAAATAGGATACTTTTGTTTGTGTCCATTTCTACGTTTGTATTTAAAATAAATTATATGCCTCAACTGCTTAACAAACCTTGTACAAACAAACATAAAATATATGCCTCAACTGCTTGACAAACCTTGTACAAACAAACATAAAATATATGCCTCAACTGCTTGACAAACCTTGTACAAACAAACATAAAATTGTGGTTATTGAAAATTTGCCTCTAATCCTAAGGTGCAAGACATTCAAAATGTAAAATATCGTATATTTTGTAATTTTGAAAATATGTACCAATATTGTAGTATCTGTTGTTCTTATGCTATGGTTATCTTTTAAATTTCAGGACACAGTTGGTCTTATTGCTATCAACGATTCTTTTTTCCTGGAGAGTGCTATCTATATAATTCTGAAGAAATATTTCAAAAAGGACTCATTTTATGTTCATCTATTAGAACTATTTCATGAGGTGAGAAATCTTTCCTCGTTTGTTGAAAAATAATTTTGTCCAATAATTTTCCAGTACACTGGAAGCGGCCATTTCAGCTTGATTGATTTGTCAGCTGATCAATTTCTTGATTTTGTTTCTTCATATTCATGTCACAGATCATTTCTCGCAAATACAGAGGATAGCACGCTGTGACTTCAGTTCAAACTAAATTAACTTTTCTTGTTTATGTTTATTATTATAATAATCAAAGTGTGCAAACATTTATTAAGCAGATTAAAATTGCTGTAGTTGACAACTAATGCTGGTGCTTCTTATTAATATGTCAGAATTGAAGTTGAACCATTGATGTTAATGTCTTGTTTTCACCACAGATCACAATGAATACAGTGATAGGACAGAACTTGGACCTAACAACAGCTGCCTTAGATGGCAGTGTGGACTTTACCAAATATACAGAAGAGCGGTACATGGCTATTGTCAAGTGGAAAACTGCTTTCTATTCATTCTACCTTCCAGTGGCCCTAGCTATGTACATGGTAAGCTCATTTTCTGTAACTACTACCACTTTCTGTTTTTGAAAAAGCTTACTTGGTCAGTGAAAAATTTATTGATCTATAAGTTTGTATATCTTTTATATGCATTTTAAAACAATCGGTAGTGAATCTACCATGTATTTCAGCTTGTATAGCTATTCCCTTATTTTTGCCCTAAAATTCCAAACTGAATTTTATTACCATAGTTTTTTGTGTTGATAAGCTTATTGCCATGATTTATAATTAATTTTAAAAAGGAAAAAAAAGATCAGATTACTTAAAGGGAGATGTTATCGACACAGTTCTTGTTTTCCTGCACTTATTATTAATGGAGTTCACACCTGTAATTTCAGGCAGGTATCACAGACGAGCAATCTCACCAAAATGCTAAGACTATTCTACTTCACATGGGGTGTTACTTCCAAGTTCAGGTAAAGAAATCTAGATTATCACCTTCTTGATAATGTATTTGATTGAGAACAAAAACTTGTTTTACTTTATTAGTTAAATTCCTCTGTGGATTTTCAACTTGTAAGATGACTGTCTAGGGTTATATTTTTTTACATTTATGGGAATTTTTTTTAAATCTAAGTTATTTTTAAGTGGAATATGGAAATATGAGATACCAAAAGTAACTATATATCGTTTTCAAGATCTAAAACTGTTCTTAGCAATAATATTGAAATGTCGTGCCAGAAATGAAATGAATTATTATTTCATTCTAGTGCTTGTTTTGTCAGTATTCTAGTGAACACTTTTTTTTTTAAATTAAAAGCATAATTTGACGAAAGTAATTACAAAAAATTGATGTCGCTAGATTTGAAGAAACGGCAAATGTAAAAGCTTAATATGACCTGCAATCAAAATTATTTCTTGTGTTTTTACTAGGATGATTATTTAGACTGTTTTGGAGACCCAGAGGTGATTGGTAAAATAGGGACGGATATTGAGGATAATAAATGTGGGTGGCTTGTGGTGCAGGCTTTAAACAGAGCTAATCCTAAACAGCTGCAAGTATTACAGGTAAGATTATAATCCGTTTTCAGTTCTTTTTTGTCAGCAGTTTATTAAGGGAATCCCTACAGCTGTGAATGCCATTTAAGGGAATCCCTACGGCTGTGAATGCCATTTGACTACAAATTCTTATTTTTGTTGCAAAATGGTAGCAGAAGATAAAGTCTGCTGTAGTCATGGTGACTCAGTGGGCAGTTCATTAATCAGTTGATACCCCTTCAATTTATAACACAAAGTTGAAGCCATTTGGTGACAATGGTTACCATGAATTTCAACAGCTGCTTTATTTCAGGATACGGTGCTGGTTTTCCTTCGGTTTAGCACTCATATATAAAGTAACCCTGAGTGTGAGAATACAATATGTACTAAGTAAATATATTAATTTATTTTTTTTTTTTGGTTATTTCAGGATAATTATGGACAGCATGACCCAGAGAAAGTGGGGAAAATAAAAGCTTTATACAAAGAAATGGACATCGCTGAGATTTACCGGCACTATGAAGAGGACAGTTATGACGACCTTACAAAACTTATTGATAAATGTTGTGGGGATTTACCAAAAGAAATCTTTTTAGCTTTTGCTCTTAAAATTTATAAGCGACAAAAATAAATGTGCCAGTAGTAGGGTTATTTATTTAAAACTACATAGATATTCAAACTTTATAATGTACATATGTAATCATGTCAACCTGTTTAACATGATACACCTGTGTTCTTGACGGTTTTAACCTATCTGCATTTGTCTCATTCAATTGTTTTTTAATGAATTTAACTTATTCGCTACCCATTACTTTGTGAAACCTTTTTGAAACAGCGATATACTGATTTCAAGCTGTGGAAATATCTTTCTTTGAGCTAGTTGTAGACACCTTATAGGTTTGTTATTTCTGGCTACTCACATTATTTAAGAAAACAGTAAGGTGTCTAAGAAAATTCATTTCAAAAATGATCTAGATAAAAAAAACTTCAATAAATCGGTAGTGTTTCTTTAACAAATATGTTACATTGTTACTTTTGACCTGATATATTTGCACTGCCTTTGCCTTTAGTATGATGTTTAACACTAAAGGTAATTTATTTAATTTTTTAATTTAGAAATTACAGGAAACAGTATGTTCCATTATTTAAAAGTTGATGCGTCTGAAAAATTAGAAGAAAATTTTGTTGTTTTCCCATCTTTCTGTAACTATTTTATGTAATTTCTTTCACAATGCTGTATAGTCTATTGAATTATATTATTTATTTTCCTTGCTAGTGTAAATGCTCTATATCAAACAGACCATCATTTTCTCTGTATCAGCATGTATGTATGGTTGTTTGACAACGAAAATCTATCCGCTGATCATGTAAATATTGTACAACCAAGGTTTTAGTAGAAATTTGCTAACCATTAATAAACACTATACATTTTATTTTGCTTTTACTTGTGTATTTTTTTTTGTCACTCGCCAAATAAGTGGGAGTGGGACTTGGAAATGCTATTGTCCTTTCGTATTTTGTCTATCTGTAACAAGAAGCTTGTGAACGCAATAACTTGAAAACAAATGGACAGATTTACTTCAAACTTGGCGAGTAGCTTCCTCCTGTTCAGAAGGCCCATGGTTCAGTCTCTGTAAGTCTTGCTCATTTCTGCTTTACTCCAAGTAAAGTCTCCAAACTGTGGCGCTTTGTTTTGATAAGTGGTCTTCAGAATGGTTTCATTTGCTTTTGGTTCAGTTATAGGACCAGACTGGACAATTGTTACTTTTTTAACTTTCCGTGTGACGTTATATCTAAATGAAATAGTAGCATGGACCCAGAAATGGAAGGAATCTTGTGAAATCTTTCATCACATCACATGACTTAAAGGCCCTATTCACCTAATTTTGCATACCAATATGGTCGCCATTACATATTTGACTATAGTCAGACATATATGTGTTGTGATGATGATAACTTGAAACAAATTCAAAGATAAACTTTAATCTTGGAATGTAGCCTCATGTTAATATGTTATTTTAAAACATTGTCTTCAAACTATATAATTTATGGATAAAAGTTCTGAATTCTTCAGGTGTCAGAACAGTTGCAACAGCCCTTTAATGATTTTTTTAAAGGGCTAGCTGTATATTAAAGAGCTGTTTACTGATACATGTACATGTAGGCCCTATGTTGTTAAAATTAATTTAATTGTACTGCATAAAACATCAGCTGCCTAAATGTTCTGTTTACAATTAGTTCCGAAAGTATCCCTCCTATGATATTCAATAATTTTGATATCCTCGTCCTATAAATATCAAACATGCATGATTAAATATCGTAGAAGAGATACTTCTTGCACTGTTTCCAATATTCAGAGCAGTGACCAGTTCAAAACGATATAGACTTTCTACAACTGCACTAGTAAATTATACAAAAAATGCAAGGCTAGGAAACCCCATGTTTTTATATCCATATAGTTTGATTTGAGCATCATTTCTGCGCATTGGAAAAAAAAAAAAACCTAGCATTGGTTTATCCGCGTCAGCTTAGCTTGTGAGTGGAAATTTGATTTGGCCAGAAATGTGAAGTAAACCTTCATCTGTACAGTTTACCTCTTCATTAATTTACAAATAGATGATACAACATTTAACATTGCTTTGGGTCACTTGGGCATGGATTGATTCACTCCTGGAACTTAATTATGAGCAGTATGTTTCACTAATAGACCATATAGTCACAACTCCGATAAATGAAAAACACTGAATGCATGTTTAGTTTCTATATTTTGGCTTTAATTGCCATCACACGTAAGCAGGGTTTAACAAAGGTATGATCAAAACAACTACTCTTCACTTAGCGCTGGGGGAACACAAAATTTAACATTTCATGGTTATTAGTTTTTCTAATTACCGGTACTGTTGTAGCGCATCGCCGTCATATAAGTGAAATGTGTGGGGTTTTTTTTCACTAAAAGTGAAATACCCATTGAGAACGACGTTAAACATCAATCAATCAATCACAGTAGTAAAGCAGACTTTACTTCCATGTTGCGACTGAAATGAAAGCTCGTTCTCGACCCAACAACCCCCACCCGAGACAATGAACTGGTCCGGGAATACCCTCTCTTCCGGTGCCTCATTTTGGATTAAGGAAGCTACAATGGCGGAGTGAGTGACAGAAAGAGACCCACCCTTGTCTAGCCCAGTTTAAACAGCAGCGAAATGTCGCGAGCGATGATTCCGAGCCAGCAAAAGCTGTCCGAGAAGCTTACCATTCTCAACGACAGGGGAACGGGAATGCTTACGCGTATATACAACATTAAAAAGGTAATTTTGCCAATCGCAAGAGTGACAGTGCGTTTGGGTACAAATCGTGATGAACACTGTAGCATTGTTTGTCTGATTACACTGGCTAGCATTGAATGGTTAGTTTGAGCAACCCTCATCTGCACGTACATCATACCAATGCTCAGCTAGAATAATAAAGCTTTGGCGAGATTTTATGCTTAGTTAGTATCGTTTTTATTGAGTTCCTCATCAAAGCTAGAAGTTTAGTCGGGTCAGTCAATCACTCATGGTCGAATTAGATATGCCGAATGCCAATTATGGTGACATGATCAACGTTGATGAGAAGCAAGGGCGTGAATCAACGCACCTCCAGAAAGTAGATCACTGCCTAACAAATACAACTGACAGAATTATCTCTCCATTTTTTATTTAGTACTTTCTGACGGAAAACAAAAGTGAGAAAGCTTGAGCAAACTATCCGAACCCCCGAACATATTTGTTTTGAGGTAGAAAATAAAGACTTACTGTTAGTCACAACATATATATCATCTTCCATTTGAGCATAATCTTCCATCATGTCGCTTTAGTAATGAAATTATTACAGCCTTGTAGGCGTAGCTTAATATGACATTTAAGTTGGCGGCAATCCGTTTTGAAAATTGAACAGTTTTGCCAAAGAGGTGTAATCTTTAACAAAAAGTCCTGAATATACACCCCGAAAAAATTTCTCACAAACACAACATAATATGTCATAAATTTCTCTCCAAATGCTACACAAGGCATATTATTTTCAAAATTTCTTCCCAAGACATGGGATTTCAACTATGATTGTATGGTAGCAAGATATTCTTGGGTATATATTTAAAAGAATTTTTACTTTGGACGTATGCGCAATAAATTTTGTTGTCATTTGGCATATATTCATCGGACATATATTATTAAATTCTTTAATAAAAGGGGTATCGAACTCTTCTGAAGCAGTTAAAGTGCTGTAG
>JAVFBZ010178939.1:20753-35698 GCA_032466195.1 Katharina tunicata
CATGATTTACAGCATAAATATTCTAGTGTCTCGACACTTTTTATGTGCATGAACTGAAACAAAAAACACAAATCAATGTCCAGTCTGTATTAGTGTCTAGTTTGTGACTCTCTCCTGTATTTGCAGTATCATAGCTGTTATTCTCTGTTATTAAGGGAAAATGACTGTTTCAATCACTCCTGTGGATGTAATCTGTTTTTGTATTTTTATTCGTCACTTTTATTTGGCTATCTATAATGAACAAAAATATGTATTTCAGTATTTTTGGCTCGGCACAAGCCAGGTGAAATTTCTGCGACACTAAAAACATATCATTTGATGATTGACCTGGACTGTTGATGAATTACTAAATTAATTAATGTTTAATAAAATGTCTAATCCTCTGTATAGATAATCACAAATTGCTGTTTAAAATTGTTTGTTGTTGATTGCATTTCAGTTGAAGAGAATGAGTTATTTGATTTCCGAGGTCTGAGATTAGACTGGTTCCGTCTTCAGGTAATGTTCCTTATTAACCCACAAAAGTCTGCTGTATAAAGTGTGTTGACCTCTCCCAGGGCCACATATGCTCTCTTACAAATAACTCATCATTCATGGCCTACCCTCGATTACTTTTTCAAAAACATTGTGTGTTAAAGTTAAGGGACTGAGTCGCCAGAGGTGTGCCTTTTTTTAAAAAACTGTTAGTAATACCACAACCATCATTTATGTAACATAATTATTTCTGTGTTCATTGACATAGATCATGACGATGAGACTAATGACTGGGTTGGCTTTTATCATTATACTGTGATCCTGTGTTGTTATAAGAGTTAAATAATCTTACATATACTAATGTGAATTTATCTGGTCTTTTAACAATTGGACGATCATCAGTGATGGCATTTCATGAACTGATTAGGTTTGAATAATCTGTTAATGCAGGCATATTCTAGTGTTAGTAAATCCGGCTTAATCCTCAAGGATCATCTGGACCTTGCCAAACACCTGAACACCATTGTCTTCCATACCAAGATGGTGGACTACCTGGATGAGATGCTCAACGAAACAGCTGATCTCTCTATATATTGGTAAGTCAGCATTCTTTTACATGGTAAATCTTAATATGAAGGGGGAAATATAGAAGGGATTGTGTCCTCTTTTGGCCTGTCCTTATATTAATGTCCATTGTATATTTAATATTCCTACTTTAAAACTATGTATATTTTCAAAGTCTTCATTATTGATTTTGTTGTTGGAGTGGTAATTGCCATGTCGTTACACAGATTCCAAAATTTTTATTTTTGCAGAAAAGGTTATCCTAATTAAGGCAAAAATTTATTATGTTGAGCTGAATAGCTGGTTAATAATTTGAAATGGCCCGAAATGTATTAAGTGCTTGTGAATGAAAAGTTTGGTTATGCTGGTCATGATTATCAGTTTCTGTCTTTGATATAGCTTTATGTTTTTGTTCTTTTTTCAGTTTTTATACTCAACATTTTGAACACCAGTTTAAGCAGTGTATGGAGTTCCCTGCCCAGCATCGTTACAGTATAGTGTTCCCCCTGATCTGTGCTCACTTTATGAACGCTACACATCACCTCTGTCCTGAAGAGGTAGGCCGCACACTATACTGTATCAGAAGTATTTCAATCTTTGGAGCGGGTGGTTTGTGAGAGGGGCTCCTGCAGTGAAGGGGTATCAGGAAGCTGATTTGTTGTCCCGTTCTTGTCCTGTTTGTTGCCAGTTGATGGTTTCCTTGCGCTGGCATGCCACCATATAAGTGAAATAGTCTTACGTATGGTGTACTTGGTGGCACCCTTACCAATATGATATGTACTTGATATGATACTTTAATTTGTGTTAAAACGTTATGTCAAGTGTTGACATCCGTATAAAAAATCATGATAGCATACCAGCCCAAAGAGGTGAATGAAACTAGCATAAAGAAACTGGCAGCAGACAGGACAGTATATCCCATTTACAGGGCGCCACAAACAACCAGCTAATTCTGGTTCTTTAGTGTTTATTAATTACATGGTAATCAGATTTGTTTAATAAGTGTTTAAATGGTTCAGTTACTAGTTTCAATTGACTTACTGTGTACTTGTGTTCATCCTTACTAACTTTGAAAATGGAGTGAAATAACCTTAACTAAGGTAAAAACCTCACATGAAGCTTCAATCAATTTGAAATGGCTTTAAAGTTTCTGTTTTTCTGTTGTATTTGGTAGCGCCACTCTATAGGAACCACCAGTATTCAGTATGCTGTGTACTTCCTCAAAGACATGTCTGAAGAGGTTAATCAGGTCATTACAGCTATATGTGAGGAGCAATGTGTACTTCATTACAAGGTGAGAATCATGTCACACTGTTCATCAGTCAGACCCCAACAAACTATGCTACTTTAAATACACATGTATGCTATTATTTTGTCTTGTGATAATTTAACTGCCATAGCTGTTATTATTTTATCTTGAAGCTAATACCTAAGCTGTTATTTTTTTATGTTGTTTTATTTTGTCTTTTAATAATTACCTGAGCTCTAATGATTTTATCTTGGAATTTAATTGTACCCATGCTGTTACTTATTTGTCTTAGATTCTATTGCAGCAGTTATTAGCTTATCTGGTAGTTAAATATCTAAGATGTTATCATTTTGACTTGTAGTTACTACCTAAGCACAGTGCTGCATTTCTGAACCAGACCCATCAGAAGAAAGAGGCTAAAGGTCGTGTGAAGAGACAAGCTGTTGAATTAGAGAAACCTGGAGAAGAGAGCTACAGAAAGAGGAGAGAGGATTTCAAAAAGTATGTATTATTTCTTATAGTGTATTTCAATATGACTTTATGTAGTGACTGTTTATAATATATAGTTTTAAAAGTGTAAAGTTATAGTTAATAGATTTAACAAGGTCCATTTCAACGTCAGGTGCTAGTGGTTGGGTGAGAGCTTCCTGTGCCCTGGTGTTCTCAGAGCTAAAAGGGTATGAGAAAGCCGTTAATTTTTTGTGGTGGCCTGTATTCTGTCCTGGTAATGTCCTGTGGTTTCTTGTGTTTTTCCACAATATCGCTAAGGGTCAATTCCTTCACCCAATGGGCTGGCACACCGTCATACAAGAGAAATAACTTTCAGCATAAAAACGGAATCAATCAGTCAATAAATCAATGTTCAGTCAGTATTTATGTGTTCTTTTGATAGAATCATAGCCACAACAAAATACGGGACAGGTGTTGATACAGAATAACCAGTCACTGTTCCTGTTATGTCTGAAAACAGTATATTCAAATCATAATATTGAACCAGTCTGAAATACATATACTGGTATATGTACATGTATATGCCTGGAAACTTGTGTCAGCAAACGGTGAACAGACCAGTCACGGGCCAATGGAAAATGTTCGGTTCAGACAATGTCACTCAACACAAGATTTATTAACAAAATGGTAGAAAAGAAGATAAGCAAGAGAGTCAGTTTAGACAAGATGCAATCTGGAGTAAGTTAAGAGTTTTATTTTCACTGTGTATATTGTACATGTCGTATTTTGTTTGTGTGATTTATGTATATCTTCTCCTCATCTAGGATGGACAAACTCCACATGGCTCTGACAGAATTGTGTTACGCTATTAACTACTGTAATGTTATCCAAGTGTGGGACCATGGATTTGTTCCCAGAGAGTTCTTCCTTCAACATCTGGAGGCAAGATTCAATAAGTAAGTCTTCTCATATTGATTTTGTCTCTTTCAGATTTAGTAATTTATTGTAATTTTGTTAACTATCTATTCAAACATTTAATCCCCTGTTGCAAGTGTTAATTGTGTCTCAGTTCTTTGTGCCCAATGTGGGACCCAAAGGGCCCTTGGATTAATTGTTCGGCGGCCATTAGCTGTTCTGGAAAAGTCTGTTTTATGGAATTTTAAATCCATGTGTTATCATTTTTGAACCCCAAAAATGTAGGTTTTATGCCACATAGCTTAAAATTTAAGTACTTGCTATCTGTTTTGTTACATTATTGTTACAGAGCTTTGGTTGGAATGATGATGTACAACCCAGACACCAATGAAATAGCTAAACCCTCAGAACTGCTCACGTGTGTGAATGCTATCATGGGGGTCCTACAGGGAGTTGAAAACTATGGTTGGTTCATTTTGCACTTCAGTATTATATTTTTCTCAATAAATGGCTTAAATATAAAGAGTTTTTGTTTGTTTTTGTTTTGTTACTGGTTGCTCTGACTAACAACTAGCCTGGGCAATGTTTGGCTGCCCCCATGTGGGCATGTACCACCATTACTGTCTTGATATTCATTAATTATATGTTCATTGAAAGTCATTGGTAGATTTATCTCTCAGTTTTGATGACATTCTGTTAAATTTATACATAAATTTGTAACGTTTTTGTCTCAATTAAATATATTTTGTTCATGTTTACGTTAAAAATGACTAAGTTTACATGTACTTGTTGTTTCTCGGTATTATTTGTATCAGCAGTTTTCTTCGGCACTTTGTTCCACAGTTCACATTGATGTCGCTCGAGTATTTAACAACATTCTGTCCCAGCAAACTCAACCTACAGACAGTATATCTGGAGATAAAACCATCACAGCCAACTACAGTAACTGGTATAGTATTAAAAACCCATTCACAGAAATATTAACACATATAAGTCTTTTTTATTTTCAAGCAGCAGTTCAATTTCTTTGTTGGACTGAAAAATTTCACTTGGTAACTTCCTTGTAAGCCATTTTTTTTCTTTGAAGGTATGTCTTCTTCCAGATCATATGATCATTGAATAAAATAGCATTACATTTTACAATATCTTACAAGGCCAAGGAAGAATACATATTGAGTGATTCAGAATTGGTCGCAGATTGTCGACAAATACTAAATTCCACAAACGCCTTTATGTTCTCAGGTATTTAGAGGTTTTAATGAGGAGAGTTAGCTCAGGTAACATTGTCTATTCACCCAATCAGAAAGCTTTTGTAAGCCTGATAACCGACCCACAGTTTCCTAATGCGGAGGAGTATGCTGATCTCATGGGTAAGTCATTCCGGGATACCTCCTATGGAAATTTATTGTGTACATTTGTAGGAATTTTTCGGTTACATAAGCATATTATCTAGATGCAGGGTTCTATATCGTTATTACTACGTAATCCGTTAATAACGATACAGAACAGTACTGAACAAAAATGTGCAATTTTAAGTTTTGTCACTTACTGGTTTTAACCAATTAAGTGATTTTCAATTCTGTTTGGAAAATTGAACTTTCAGAGATAGTTTATGTAAAAAAAACACTCACCTCGCGCACTAGTAACATGTAAAAGCTTATTTTATTTGTCAACAAGGTTAGCAAGATGCGGAAAAATTCGAAAATTTCCCGCATTCACTCTACTTTTGTTTTGAAATTACTGCCGCATAGCAAGTTTTTCACACTCAGCAGTTACTTCAAATATAATATTTTGATAAAAATTCCCAAATAATTGGAGAAAATGAATAATAAGTATCGAATAAGACGGTAAGTTCAAGATTTGTGCTCCGCATTGACCTGTACGATGAACGAATTACAATGTTTTCACAGTTCTGTAAATAATTAATGTTGGAATTGGTAGTAAAAAAGGTTTTGGAATATTCAATTGTAGTACTTCATTGTTGTAGAGTTACGAGCCTTGGCAGAACTTATTGGACCATTTGGTATGAAGTATATGGGGGAGAGGTTAATGACACATGTTGCCAGTCAAGTCGAGGAACTCAAGGTATTTTATCATCTCTCCAGAACGTTCATAGCTAAGTCTCCTAGGATTGACCTTGCATTGTGTGTCCGAAAATTAAATAATATTTGCTGTGTTTTTAAAGAGATATTTTCTATGTTGTCATCAAACGGCTACCCATAAAAATCAAAACTTATGCAGTTCATAGATCAAATGTGTGTATGTGACAAGTTGATAATACTGTTACCTTCTGGGAGTGTGTGTATGTGACAAGTTGACAATACTGTTACCTTGCGGGAGTGTGTGTATGTGACAAGTTGATAATACTGTTATTTTTTGGATGTGTGTGTATGTGACAAGTTGATAATACTGTTACCTTATGGATGTGTGTGTATGTGACAAGTTGATAATACTGTTACTTTGTGGGAGTGTGTGTATGTGACAAGTTGATAATACTGTTATCTTATGGATGTGTGTGTATGTGACAAGTTGATAATACTGTTACTTTGTGGGAGTGTGTGTATGTGACAAGTTGATAATACTGTTACCTTGTGGGAGTGTGTGTTTTGTTTGATTTCCTCCATGAACTTCAGTTTCAGTATAAACACCGAAAAAGCTTTAATTATTGACACTACTTAAAAACCTACCATGATGCTGACTTTAAGCTTACAGCTGTTTATAAGTTCCCTTTCGTTAAAATATTTGTTAAAAAGGGAGAAAAAAGCCCAATTGTATCTTCGTTGAATTGTTTTTTGTTTGTTTTGTTGTCCAGGGTCTTGTTGTTCAGAACAAAGAGCTATTGGTCCAACTGAGAGAGAGTTTTGATAAACCAGAAGTCATGAAGGAATTGTTCAAGAAATTGCATAGTAAGTAGGCTAATAGTATCACTTTTACAAAGAGCCACCTGATTACCGCTTTTGATAATCACACCTGATTGACCCACCTTTGCACAGGTATTTTTATAAAATATATGTCTCTGAGAATTGTTCTAGAACATGCAAGTGAGATAATTTATTGACAGTAATTAGTGGATATCCCTGTGCCAGTGTGACTACTCTTGACAAAAATATACATCCATACCAACATAACCTCCTTGTTTGGAATCTTATTCTATGAATAAACTTAACTTATAAATATTATCACTGCTTGGGTTGATAGTAAGGCGATACATCTCAAGCTGAATCAAACTTTAAAAAGGAGCGTGATTGACAGTGTATGTGGCCTGGTGCTCTCTAAGGGGCAACGGAAGCCAATTTGCTTGTGATGTCCGGTTGGTTTATTAATTTTTTGTTTGTCTTGAAAGTATTCTGTGTTGTCTTCTTTGATGCCAGTATCGTTGAGGATGATTTCTTTCCTCCGCTGGACTGGCACGCCATCATATGAGTGAAATAACCTAAAATGGGGCGTAAAAACCCAAACAAACAAACTAGTTTGACATTCCATTTATAGAATGGACCCAAGTTCTTTCTCATTATACTGTGAGTCAGGTTTTTACTACTTATTTTAATTACCCACCTTATGCAGTTTAAAGACACTGTAGGCTAAAGAAAGGAAACATTCCTCTGTTTTTTGCAGAGATCTTTCTGCAGAATGCACTGAAAGTCTTTCTAAGATATGATCATGACTCCTGTAACTCTGCCAACGATCTATGCTCTTTTTGTGATGGCATAAAAATGCATGAACCTAGTTTGTCAGCATTAGAATACTTGCTGTCTCTCCTTTATTTTAGACTCAATGAACAGATTTGATTGTTGCTGTCAATTGAAAGGACTGCTCTTTAGTGCAACATATACTAGTTGCCTATTCATGTATTTCTTGTTTTGCTGATGCTCTCTATCATAAAACACATGTTCTTTTTTGTATATTAATGCTACCTTAATTACAATGAATGCTGTGAATTGATACATGTATGTTTCTATAAATTGATTTGTTTACTTGTTTTTTTTTTCAATCTGTCTGCAATCCTAAACTCAGAACCCAAAGTGGCTCCAAGTAAGATCTGAGTATTGTATGTTATTGTTTGTTACCTGTGTGCTATTGTCCCTTCTGAGGTCTGCTTATCTCTGACACTGCATGACCTTTGACCTCTCTACAGTTACGCTTTTATTTAATATTCTGATATTTGATTTGCTTATTATGCCTTGTAAATATGTGTTGAGTTAAATGACCAACTGTAACACTTGAATATCACAATGACAATGCCATGTTTCATAATGCAAATGTTGTTTGTGAAAATATCTAAACGTGTTGAATATTGTTTTAAATGGTTGAACAAGCAGCAAAAGTGGCTATTGTTATCTACAAATTTCACTGAAGCAGTTTGATATAGACCTGGCGGAAATTTAAATTTTGCACAGCAAAATCAATTGTATTAATAAAACTTTAGCCAAATCCAAAAATATATCTCCCAATTTGTCCAGACCTTTATCACTGTTAGCCAAAGACACAAGTCCGAATCCCGGTGGAGGCAAGCAGAATTTTCCTTCTCTACATTTTTACAAACATATGTAAAGAAGTAAAACTCCATTAACTAGAAGTGTGCACCTTCTGTATACAAAGTATACACAGCATGAGGGGCCAGCAAATAATGATAACTTCATATCTCAATCGATGTAAATTTTGTTGCAGTTTTGAGTCTGTTCTAGTGATCAGAGTGCGATAAGTAACAGCGTATTTCACCTAGTAAGGAATGCATTGGAAATTAAAAATAATCTAAAAGTGCAACGTTTATGTTTTTCTCTTCCGTACCTATTTTCCGTGCTTTATGACCTGATTCATCAGGAAAGTAATGAATTCTAGCAATGTAAACGAAGGTATAGATTTTCCAGTGCAGTCTATTTACATATAAATTTGGAATTATGTCAGCGTTAAACGTGTTCATCACTTTTGCTCTAACAGTTTACTGGCTAGCTACAGTTTCAATTTCCCATTGTGCATCGGTAAATAATCTGTGTACTTTCTACTTTTCCTGTGCTGTACGCTACATTATACGTAATACACACCTAAGAGGAGTCTAGGCCCCAATTGTGGTGTACAGTATTTATATCATTAATTATATCAGTTAATGGATTACTGATACAAGTAAATGTTATGAGGTACCACTGTTCTGGTCCAATATATGTCTTATTAGCCCTTTACCTGTACTTATTTAGTACATTACATTTTACTGTGAAAGAAAGTAAAGTTGAAATGATTTAAATGTGCATAAACTGATTTGAAACTTAAAGCAAACCTGCTTTCTATATATAACCAGTAGAACATTTGGAAGGATGTACATCTAAGCAGATTAAGCAATCTTCTACCGACATGTACATGTATCTACGAAGAAATGTGTGATGGTCAAAGTCGGGGGTTAAACTTCATTATCGGTGGCTGTGGTCTGGTTTAATGTTTACCTGCTGACCCCCATCTATGTAGGTAAAATGTATATTAGGGAAGTTGCTGTAGGCTAATGAGATTGCAGATTAAATTTGTAAACAAGGTTTTGGCCAAAATGTGTCTAAGATCATCATACATTAGATTGAAATACCCGTGAGTAAAGTTATTTCAAAAAATTATTTAAAGCAAATATTATTAAATAAATCATTAGTGGAGCAATAATTAACTTTCTATTTTCTCATCGTTTTTAACCAAATAACCATTAAAAAGGTAAAAAAAAAAAATTATTATAATTTTTATACGGAGTGTATTGGTATTTATGCATAATTCTGAGAGTACTTTAACAATGCAAATATTTAGTCTCTGCTGTTAATTCCATCTATCGTTGCTTCCTCCCATATTTAAGATGACCAGTTTAACACTTTCTAACTGACAGAAATAAAATATTACATATAATAACAGTCAAGGCTTTGGATAATATCAATTATACAACATTTTTGTCTATATTTGCTATATTCCAGTTAATTGATTTGTGGAAATGTGCTTTGCTATGTGTTCAAAAGAAATAAAAGAGAAAAGCAGACAAGCTCTCTTTGCTGTTTTTTCTCTCAAATAGCTATATATTTTTGTATAAATGTAGTGAGAACGACAACTGCATAAACCAAATCAGTCTTGTTTTATTTACTTTGATTTCATTTGTTGTTTAAGTGTCAGTAGTGTCTATCATTTTGTGTCTTACACTTTGTTTTGGATTTGATTTCCTATCTGATCCCATTTGACTGTTTTATTGTGCATTTTGATTGTCATAGATGGATATTTTCTTTTCAATTTCAGACAAATTTTCTTTCCATTATGTTTTTTTGTCATTATTGTACGTTGGTTTCAGGGCTTGATCTTTCTGTGCCCTGGTGCTCTTTGACCTAAGGTATAAAGGGGCATTAGAATGTTGATTTGTGGTTGTGTCCTGTATATGTTTAACTTGTGTTGTCTTGTTTGCCAGTGTCGTTTCCATCAACCATTGGGCTGGCACGCCATCATATAAGTGAAAGTACAGCGTAAACCCAAATCAATCAATCAATCAATCAAACAATCATAGGTTTTATTCTGAGTGTTTAGTGTCAGTGGAAAAACTCTGTATTTTATTGTTTTACTCGTGAACATTTGTGTGAATTTCAATACTTTCATTATGAAGTACTGGGATGTACCTTCATGGTAAGGATTTGTGATATATATTTATTCTTTATTATACGGTAGAAGTACTGGACTGACCCACAACATTAACTTACTGAAAATGCTTTTAAAGGGATCATTTTTTAAATGACGTTTCAACAATGATCAATATTAAAAACCTAAGAAATCCTAAGTATAAAGAAGTTTTAAATATTGAAACACTAGAGAAGCATGAGTCATCCAATAAGTTGTTGAGAATCCTTGAAAATAGGCCTTGCTTGTCTTTGTCCTTGAAGATCTCTGGTGCTGATCTTAGCCTTCCTTGTAATCCTGTATATTCGGCCTTACATCAGTATTACATTCATGGTATTTGCGAAACTAGCAGGTGCTTGAAAGGTTTTTAAATCTCAGGTGTACATTAGATAAACCTGTAGTTTAGATCCCCTTCCTGCTGAAGGGCACCAGCACGACGAATTGAGGCCAGCTGTTTTGTAAACCTGTACATGTCCTATGTTGCCTTGGTCTCCTCCACTTGTTAGACACCTTCATATTAATAGTTTTAAGTATGTAAAATGCAAAACCCTAATTAATCAAATTTTATTTTACGGACAACTGTTTGTAAGTAAGAGAATAGTTTGCTACAGACATTCCTTTGTTTTCACATGAAACTTTGGAACACATATGATATCCTCAAACTTGTAATCAGGTCATACTAACAGAAAGCTCTTTGATGTCTATTTAACCCAGGTGTTGACAGTGTATTACAGAGGATGACTATCATAGGTGTTCTGCTCTCCTTCAGAGATCTGGCTCAAGAGGCACTCCAAGATGTAAGTTTGTTCAATTCAGTTAAGAGTTCTCACAAACACCAAACACTAGGTCCTCATACATCTTCAGTAGGGATAATTGACAAATTATACAACGTTGCTGCAGAGTTGTCTCTCCAAATCCTGAATCTTGTAAACATGTTCCTGGTTTATTTCCATCCAGAATTTCAGTTGAGGTTTAACCAAAATTATCTTGAGCAACATTATTACTGAGTTGTCTTTGTTTTTTCTTTCACTGTATCTAGTATTACTTTGATTCCTCTTGTCAACCTTAGGCATACAACAGAATTAAGGTCATCATATAAGTGAAATACCTATGAGTACTACGGTAAACACCAATCAAATAAGATAATGAATGATTTGTTTCTTCTAACCCGTTGTTAGGTATTAGAGGTACGCATCCCGTTCCTGATGGGCAGTGTGAAAGATTTGCAGCACTCAGTGCCCACAGCTAGTAAAGATACCATGGTAAGAGGGCATTAAACTACAAGCATATCCTAAATAAAACAATCTCCAATTTTAAAATTTTATCCCTTTTATATGGAAGCATATTGTCTTCTAGGGTTCTAGTATTTTTAGCGTTGTTTTTTATCGTGAATTGATAAAATAGATAAACTGATATGATTGACTTCAAATTAGGCTGTTTTCCCATATTTTCCTTTTGTAGTTAATTGACTTCTAAATCAGTTTTTTTCTGTTAGATGTCAAAAGAAATACACATACACTGTATTTGTGTCTCCAATACTGTTTATATTGAACTGTGTCTGCCAATGAAAGTCATTGGCTACATTAGTATAGATGAATATACAATTGTATATAAACACTGATAACTACATGTACGTATGGTCAAAGCCCGGATTAAAGCTGATGTTCCATTTGTAGTACCGGTCGCCCACCTCCCCATACCTACAGACCTCGATACGGACGCAGGTAGACCCTTTATCAGCATGGTTGATGTTGTTCTCAAGGACTTCAGTTTTTACTCATTACACATTTTATTTCAGTTGAAATTCTTGTTTTATGTTACTGTTATTTATGGTTTGTTTATATTGTTCTATATTACTTCCTACTTAATTGTACAATGTATTTTATGTTCACTAACCACATTTTCCGTTATTACTTTATTGATTTTGTCTCCTTATTTTGTTTATATTTATCACATTATTTCTTGTTCTTCTGGAAATGCAGTTTTGGGGTTGTGTTTTTTTGTCACACATCTTGGTTTGATTTCTACAAGAACAATCTTCAGTCTGTGTTTTAGTGTTATTGTTTCAGTACTAAATATGGTTAGAACACATTTTACTCCTAACTCAGATCAATCTATGTTAAAGATCAATAAAGCAAGTACTTACATTACACTAAAGGACAAGACCTGCTGTTCACGACCAAAACTTTACATTTATATCCGGAAAGATAATAGACAGTGTGTAATCTTTGTTCGCAGTTCAGATAGGTCTGTACCCTCGTCGTGCCGGTCCTATCGTGGATGACCTTAATACAAAACCATGGATCGTGTGGAACATCTACCTCATCCATAATTATAAAAGCATCTAGCAGTTTATCTATGACAGAAAAGACACAAGCAGGACATATTTTCACACGAACAATAACGTCACTTCCAATTTTTAATTAAATAATTAACGCCTACTTTCTCGGTTCTAAATGTGGCACTCTCATTTTGTGATATACTTACTGTTGTGAATTACCTCTTTCTACAAAATGTTAAATATGTATTTCCAGCTGGTTCGGAAAGTATGTACATCATCAGATGTTTATTCTACAGATTCTGTTTCCTCTATCAAACATTAACTGTCTTAACTGACTACATTGTGTTTATAATCTTTAAGATGTCATGTATTTATTTTTTATCATATACTCTCTCAAACATATGTGTTGTGTTACATGTTTAATCTAAAGTTTGTGTAATAACAAATGCATGTACTACTGGCATATGCCTATGTTTTTGTTGCTCACCCTTCGTTCGTACAGGTACACCGATTCTGGCTCAAATCTGGTAAACCAGATGCATTCATTGAATTTTTATTTTTTTGCTATTACATACATTATTTGTGGTTGAAATGCTGAATTATTAATAATATGTTCCTTAACTTTTCACCTATTGACTACCCTTGGTTATAATGGTGTTGTTGTTGTTGTAGGTTGTAAGTGAGATGGCCTCGGCTGCTGGACTCCAGTGTACTGTTGACCAAATTCTCTGTTCTGCACTCAGGGCTCAGAAACCACGTGAGTTACCCTCAAATGTCTGTGAAACCCAAGGTAGATTGCGCTTTAAACTTGGTCTTTCAGTGTTAGACATGAAGTTCCTGTGTTCCGTGAATTGAGGAGCATTAGATGCGTGATTTCATAGTGGTGCCTTGCACTATAAACTCTGCACTTATTGGACTGAGTGGTTGGGAGGGACCTTCCTGTGCCAGGGTGCTCCCAGAGCTTTTATTTATAGCATCTTGTTTTGCGTCCTATAAATGTCTTATATTGTCGCGTTTGTTGCTAGTGTTATTGAGGGTCGTTTCCTTCACCCATAGGACTGGCACACGGTCATATTAGTGAATCATAAGGTGATTACTGCCTACAACCTCAATCAAGTAACCAAACCTTTCTTGCTGTTTGTTGTAGACCATAGTGAAGACGAGTACAACATAGCCTGTCTGTTGATGGTATTTGTAGCGGTGTCCATTCCTAAGCTAGCTCGTAGTGAGAGCTCTGTCTATAGAGCACAGCTAGAAGGTGAGTTGAACGACAGTAAAATGCAAATAGAATTGGTCAAGGCTGTCCTATGTAGATTGATAATTTACTGTCTTCAGGTGTCTATCTGTTAAACAAAATTATTTTGTTCTCTAGTCACTTTTTTTCTGTACTACCGAATTTACCAAAATCAGTAAAGATTGTATTTCATCGTGAATGTGAGTATATCTTGTGGAAACATTAATACATCTTTAATTGAACTTTGTTCTCTTACTTTTTAATAACATTTTGGTGAAGGTGGACATTTATTACTTGAGAAAATGAACCTGATGAGATGAGCTTTTTGTTTATTATTTCAGGTCACATGAATAACATCCACTGTCTGGCTAAGGCTATCAACGCTCTGGCTGGGGCACTGTTCAGCATACATGGCAAGGGAGATGTGGCTTTGAGACTTCGTGAGTTCCTGGCTGTAAGTTTTCTATTTGTTTGAAATTATAGGCATGACATCTTAAAGTTTATATCAGCCCTAATAATGTGGTTTCTGACCTCATTATGACAAAAGTGTTTGCAATGGAAGAGAAAGATATGTTTTTGCTGTATTTGTACTCAATATATAGAGAACAGGTGCAGGTTTATGTGTGTCACTATATAACTGTTCCGCCAATCCAACAGTAACGGATAGGGGTGTAACAATGTGTCATACTATATTACTGTTCCGCCAATCCAACAGTAACGGATATGGGTGTAACAAAGTGTCATACTATATAACTGTTCCGCCAATCCAACAGTAACGGATTGGGGTATAACAACGTGTCATACTATATAACTGTTGCGCCAATCCAACAGTAACGGATTGGGGTGTAACAACGTGTCATACTATACAACTGTTCTGCCAATCCAACAGTAATGGATAGGGGTGTAACAACGGGTCATACTATATAACTGTTCCGCCAATCCAACAATAACGGAAAGGGGTATAACAATTGTGTCATACTATATAACTGTTCCGCAAATCCAACAGTAACGGATAGGGGTGTAACAACGGGTCATACTATATAACTGTTCCGCCAATCCAACAATAACGGATAGGGGTATAACAATGTGTCATACTATATAACTGTTCCGCCAATCCAACAGTTACGGATTGGGGTGTAACAACGTGTCATACTATA
>JAVFBZ010178951.1:0-15581 GCA_032466195.1 Katharina tunicata
TTCAATTATCGGACATTTACATTATAACATGATCATGTTGTCATGTCTCAATCACGCAAATTTTTGGAAGAATTCATTTTTGATTTTTTGTTTGTGATGTTGCGTTTCTTTGTTGGGAGAGTATATATATTTTTGTATGAATGTAGAGAAATAAAAATGTGCTTGACTCCACCGAAATTTCGTTCGAAAAAAAAGGTTTCATATGAAAATCCAGAGAATTCGTCTTAAAATGACGTATCCGCTAAGCAAACACGATACTTTCAGTTATTGACTGATTTTAAAGGGTGTACGGATTTTACGACCATCTTGAATCTCGTACAACCAGATCGGCGGACAGCGTGGTGTACGAGTGTTGTTCAAATATTTCATCACGATGAGAGATGTCTCCCCAGACCTCTGTCACTCCCATGACAACGCTTTCCAATTAAATGGACATGAAAAACTTCGACTTCCTAACATTACTGTCAGGAGAAACGAGTTTAAATCCAAGATAAAGTAGCTTGGACCAACTTGTCATACGGCAGATGATTTTGCCTTCGACATTCCATGTACGTTTATTTTCTCTGGAACAGTGTTAAAGTCCAGGAATGCAGAAGAATGTTATGAATTAAAACCGGTCCAAAACCTTCTGACCCATACAATGTGAAAAATAAACAAAATAAAAAAGACCCACGTGGCAAAAAGAACACACTGGAGTATTTTTTTTTGTAATCGATGCCCAACTCCTTTCATTCACACCGACACGTAACAATCCGAAGAGGCTCATTGAAATGATCAATGGATCACCGATTATAAACGTGACACCTTTTAGACAAGTTCTCATCTGGGCGTCAGTCTTCACTGCAGGATAATCCATAGTGTTCAATATGAGTCACAATTCAAATGGACTTGGTCATAGCTGGAGTTATACGAGACAGCAGTTGTTTTTCTAAATGTGAGTTCAATTTATAAACTTTAGATTCATTTAGTATATATCTCATCCACTAGCCAATGTGGCATTATAATCGTGTCTCATTTTGCGGCAAACCTGATTGATACATAACCTTGTGCTTTTGTGTTTTTTTTTAGCCGAATAATGTGGTTTTTCGTGTAAACAGTTGCAAAGTTTCGCTTGAGCAATTAAACAAAACTCAAAAAGTTAAGCAACCGTACAGTAGACACTTAAAATCTAGCACTTTATTGCAGACAGATTGTCCATATACATATATAATTAAAGGTTGTGACAATGACTAGGTAAGAACCTTGTACTACGTACAGATTATCTCGCCATTTGGCTGAGATAGGTGAGTGCATATAAACATCAGAGTATCGTCTGGTCTTCAATATGATGATGTTATTAGACTCAATCCGTGGCATGAGAGAATACATACTTTTTCTAACAATTTCTTCTTACATGTTTGGAGTTTTTGGCGAATACATTCAACAGAATGATTCGCGGCATACATACACGGGTTTGTCTCATATTATTTGGTTTATATATGGTGTCAATCTCCACAGGCTAGATAGCCTGTTAGAACAAATATTTACAACATCAAAATCAAACGATACAATACACCACAACAACAATACATTACAATAACAATGCAATACAATACATCACAATGCACTAAAGAAAACAGCACTACAATACAACAAAACAGAACATTAGCAATATAACATTCAAACTTGTGGTATTCCACAATACATTTGACAGACACTAGAACAACATGTCAGTGCAATAACATAGCAATACAATACACTACAGTAACAATACAATACACAGAGATAAGAATGCGATATACTAAAATACAACAGCACCACAATACAACGACACAATACGTCAGTGATATAACATTTAAAATTTGTGGCATTCAATGACAAATTTAGAAGTGATCTGGAATATTTGGTCTGTTGATTTTCTCAGTTTAAGAGAGTTTTAAGAGAGGGGTTGACAATACCCATACTTGTAAAAAATATATTGGCAAACGTGCCGACCATCAGAACATTAACTGCCAAAGTATTCAGGTTTCAAAAACACATTTTCACAAAGACGATAGTAATGATCATGGGCAAAGGCATTGTAAATATTGATATAAATATTCGTTGCTTAGCAGACGTTTTGTATACAGGTACATTACCGTAATGTGTAATTCACACAGTTCAATACATACAAATTGAATGCCACTTGAAAATATGCAGTTTTGGTCGGACAAGAACCATTTTTTTCATAAAGTCGATATTTACACATAATATTTTGTGCACTAAAAATGATTTCCAATGACCAACAAAATGTGTTAAAGTTTAATTATATACAGCAGAATAACCAAAATAAGTACTATATTTATCGAAACGCCATGTTTTGTCAGACTAATTGTGTTAGTAAAACCAAAGAATATTGACTCATTCCTGATGAAATTTGTTGCTAATAAAATCAAAAACAGTTAATGACACATCGGAAAACTTTATTAAGAGGAAATACTATAATACAAGGCAGTAAAAAAAAATCCCATGGCTCACATTTGTACTGCGCTTCCTCTAATATATGGAATAATGTTAACCGTCTTATAAAAGTCTCAAAGTTATAAACAATTTTTTTACCAAGTTCGCCAATGAAGCAAAGTTTCTTGTGAAGCTTTCTTTTTTGTGTAATTTGATAATTTGAGTTTCATGACAATGTCGAATTCCGGAATAGGAGCTCTCAATAGTCACAGTCAAATATTTGCATTCACGTCCTGAAGTGTCCCATATAGTGTCCCAGTCTTATGTAATATTATACCATGGCAAATATGTTGTCAACGATCAAAAAATATATTTTACGTGCTGCTGAAAGACAACGCCCAGCTACATTAGGGGGACATTGTCCCGTGCGGAATGTGACGCTACCGCGACACAGTCAAACGGTCATGTTATACCAACTAAAAATCAAGTAGACGGATTGCTAGACACACTCGTTGGATCAGAAAAATGACAAACACAATGTTGAAATTATAAACATTTACAAAATACAAAACCAAATACAATATTGGTGGCTAAACTAAATAAATAGTCCCGTATTCTGGTGTTCGCGTAGGTGTTCGGATCCTCCGTACACATCGCCCTCTCCGAAACAAGGGTGTATGACAGTATCTCAAGGGCTGGTAGCAAGGCCTTAATGGTCACAACTACCGTGAAGACGTCTCAGCCAAAACCTGTCTCTGAACTAAAGAACTGAAAATAGATAAGTGTTCGTTAGCTTACATTTGGGCTTATCAAACGAAATGTTGGAAGCATGTATATAAACTGCTCACATAAAATAATATCAAAACACTTATACTTTGCACAATCAATGTTTCAATGTTGCCAATTGTCGAATTACAAACATTAAATAAAACATCACATAAGATCCGTCAGGCTGACAAACTATCTCAAACTCAAAAGTGGCTCAGCAAGTAAAATAAATAAAATAATACCTGAAAATAGTTGATTCGCCATCTCTGTCACATGACATGCAAGGCCGCCCAGTTTATAACACATAACAATACGTAACGGCCCCTAATCTACAAATGGTAGGAGTTGGTCCACATCTAAGTGAACAAACAGCTTCATAAGGAGCAACCAGACACGATTGATAGTGGTTCTGGCATTACATTAAATGTTACATGGGTGTTGCATTGTAGTCTAGTAAACAAGCCCCCACAGCATTTTATCAACACTTAAATATCTCTAAACATTCTACATTGTAAACATTCTCAATACAATATCGGTACAAACCAGGTACCATATTTACAACACGCAAACAATGATGTGTACATACCTGAGCAACAACACTTCTAAACATATACGCCCACAGGCCATCGTGTGCTCCGCTCCACAAAGATAGTGTCTGACCCCTACCACTGTTATAACACTGCTTTAGTTTGCTTTTAGAAACCATCGCCTTGTTCAACACAGACGGGGCGTCACGCAAATAGTTATGTCGTCAACTAATAGTAGTAAATCGGGTTTAAACAATGACATTAACCAGGCGGTTGGTTTGCAGTCCGATTCTCAGACGCGGGAAAGTGTATTTCAATTTCAGCCTTGCTGCAGAATTATGGCGGGATTTTCAATTACATTAACGTCAAGCAAACTCCTCGAAGTTTTACTCAGTTTTACAAAACAAACTGTCAGACTGCATGAAATAAAGTCATGCTTGTGACAGACATAGTTCTAGAATTACAATCTAATGTTATAATAAAAGCATTGAGAATATAATGTTAACCTAATCCCATGTTATACGTGCGCCGTAAGACCTAATCAATGTAATTGTTATATCATGTTATCCATCGCTACCCAATACAGCACGATGGCGTCAATACAGGAATAAGTGAACTAACTGAACGGGAAATGAAACGGGAAGTAATTACATTTGTGCTTTCTTGTGTGGTTGGTTTCATTTGCAAAATCGAACGCGTATAAATGTATCTTTATAAATACTAAAATAAAGTTACAAGAAATGTAACAATTCCTGTTCGTTTATTTGACATCCATGTGCATTCGTCTCAAAGATAAGATGATCGATTTATGAAGGCGTGTTATATTGTTTTATCCTCGGATGCTTAGGAGGCAAATGTGAACCTGTGATCTTTTAAACTTTTCCAAGAATGTAACTGATTGATAAAAAAAGTGTTTATCTTCCTGCAGAATACAAATATCAAAGTATAAGTAGGCCTACTTCTTATTCGCTTCCTCGACAACTGTCTTGTTTGTTATTTGTTTACCGGATAGCTAACCAATAAAAGTCTTCTCTGTAAATAAAGATTTTACATGAAATATTTAGTTTGGTCTATCCCAGCGTTATCAAGGAATCAAATCTGTACAGTTCCTCAAAGCTTCTTGTTGAACAGTGGGTTGTTGGAACTGTACGAGAACGATGAAATATGTCAGAAAAGCACCAGCAATCTGAAAACAAATGACAATGGTGTTGAGATCAATCTATTAAAAAGCTTCTATGCTAGTAGTATAAAAGGTGTTGAGATAAATCTTTTGAAAAGCTTTTATGCTAGTAGTATAAGAAGGTCAGTTGGTGTATCATATGAGTAGAAATCAGTCGAAATGAGCAGCCGAGCCCAGGTTAAAAGATAGACCAATCCCCACAAAATGGGGAAGAATTGGAATTGAACCTTTTGCGCAGGTTGTTGAGCATGTCCCGAGTATGACCAGAAGTACGTAAAGGTGGCACGAGGATGCCCGAGGCTGGATGAGTGGGTGACCGAGGGTGCCCGAGAGGGTGAGTGGTGAGGTTCAGGGGTCAGTGGTCAAAAATCAGTAAAACGCCATGAGGTCATATGACGTCACCGAGATGGGGATTGGATGGTGGGCGATGACGTCACGGTCTTATGCTTATGAGGCAGGCGTGTGTGGGGTTGAATGAGCCCTAAAAAGGACTTTGGAACGGCGCCGAGTCTAGAATGTATCTGGAGAAGTTTTGTCATGTCTTGATCAAAAAGCTTGTAGTTAGCTGGTAGATGACTAGAAGCGCTGAGTGGTTGGTCAAGAGCCTATCGGCGCAGTCTTTTAAAAAATACGCCATCAGGTTCATGTGTCATTGTGTGTTTTTTTCTGGGTCGATGTGGTTTCTTTCGGAACTGTTGCGATATGGTTGACATCATGGCCACCTTTCTTATTCTTATGCGTTTACGTTGGTCTTCCTTCTTCTCCACCTGTTCTTTTGCCACCTCTTCTGACGCCACCTCGTCTGTCTTCATCTCGACTCGCCTTTCGACTTTCGTATCGCTGTCTGCCTGCATCATGTTAGAATGAAATTCAATGCGTTTCGGAGGTCCTTTTATCGGATTGAAGGTGGATTGAAAGACAAACAGAGCGACCGTGAGAGAAAACACACCCTGTTCATTGATTAGTGGGTCAGTCAAGCGGTGTGGCGGAAAAAAATTAAAAACCCTGTCCACTTGTGCTTCTTTGTTCTCTTTAAAACCAGTCGTCAATAAACGTCAATAAAGCATGACACAGCGATACCCAGACACGATCACGAACCTTCAACCTGCTCTTTCGAATGGTACCCCTTCGTACCAGGTCGTACTGTGAAAGACGAGTCCCTTAAAGCGTGGACAGACGACTAGATTCACACACCATTCAACGTTATTCAGTACTATTCTATCTCAAAACACGAACACCTACATACACTGACTGACTAAAGCCCTGGGACAGTGACGCGTGCTCGACGCACATCTGTACTCCAACAATGTTGAAACAAAGTTCCAACAAAGTTCAAAGGGTAAGTTGAAAACCAAGTTGAGACTGAGGTCACCCGGTACCAACTCAACAAGTTGTAAACACACGCATGAGGAATTTTCAATACATTTGTTATATTGAATCATTAGTGTAGGGAGTGCGCTGTGTTTGGTATTTAATAAAAAAAAGGAGGATGCGGGGATTACATTTTTTTTTTTAGTTTTAGTGGCAGGTTGTAATGCTTCCTTCTTGTGGTGGGTATATCTATATAAGAAACACGGGTTGTGCTTTATTAGGACGAAGTTCTTTGATAAGAGTAAATACAGGATTTAACGTTCTGCGTGATGGGAAGCGAACGGACCAATCAGCGACGCTGAAAATGAGCCAATGAATGAACAGGGTGTCTGTTCTCTAACGTTCGGGCTGTTTGCTTTCAATCGACTTCCAAACATATAAAAACACCATCAAAACCCACTGGTGTTTCAATCTGCCTACCAACCCTCCCCAAGCGACCAACCAGTCAGCCAGCTCTACTATCCAATATGCCGAAACGCAACAACAACGACAACATGACCACGATAAGCAAGAAGAAAAAGAAGACCCAGTCGGGCAGTGAGCTGATGCCACCACCACCGCCACCTCTTCCAACGACCACAGAAGCACCAACTCAGTCGACCTCCCGGTAACCTACGGGCATAACACTTCCAGTGCACTCACTCGCTAACTCCATGGAGAGTATGCTGTCATCGCGAATTAAAATCAACGCACATCACGACGGTGTGACGTTCACGGAGATGACGAAAGAGAACCAGCCAGAGCGCCTAATTCCTCTGACGTGCCATGGTTGGAACGTCCTTAAAGAGGTGATGGGTGTCTTGAATCTATCGCAACTCGTCGCGAGCTCACAATATACGGCAGATGAAGCGGAGTTGCGCATAATGATGCGAGACATGCGACAGGATTTTGATCTGCCCGAGGATGTTCGACTGAGCCAGACTTACTACCAGGACCACTTTAACGTTCATGTCAAGCGATGGATGGTGTACGCAGTCGGAGGTCGACACCACCCCTCACGGCTCGGTGTGGCCCTGAACGAAGAAGCCTGGGAGATGCCCTGCAATAACCCCCTGATCGACGCTGTGGATACTGTCCTAGCCAACCATTCTACGACGGCCGGCAACACACCCACCGTGATCCAACCGTTGGATAGACCCGCCATGACACGTCTAAACACCGTGTTGTTAACCCGCTAAGACGAATACCTCCGGCCCATCCTACTTACACTTCGACAAAAGTACTGTGCTGTCTGTTCCAACATCCCCGGGATGACCGAGGATGCCTGCCTAACGATGGATGTGATGGATAGTCGTGTGTTAATCCCCTTTTTACCAGCAGCCCTAGACCGTATCTAGGAAGGCCGTATTGTGAACACCTTTCAAGGCCGTGTTCGAGAACTAGATATCACCTCAGACCCGAATGTGAATGTGTATGCACATTGCCACGCTGTGAAGAAGACCAGCACCATTTTTGAACGCCTCTACACAGGCTTTTTAGAGCAGCAACAACAGTACATACAGGCCTTCTTTTCACAGTAACTAGTAGGTGTCATGGTTTCACTGTGAAGCGATAGTCAATTAAAACAATGTTGTTCTTTTGTCATTTGAAAATGTTGTTTGTTGTCGTGTGTTCTTAGATATAGGTCTTGTTCAGTGTATCCTGTTTGATGAACCGCACTTCAGACAGGATACAGCGACTACCGCCACATTACGTCACTTACCGCCCCATCGTCTTCATGTCATGTTCACGCCGTGTTCACTGTATGATATTTGACATCGGACAGCATGCGCCCAAAACGTGTATGTGTACCGTCTGTTCGTCCGTACCTAACGTACGATGGTGTTTAAACGATCCTCGCTCTGGGTTAGTTCAGGCAGTCTGACTACATGAATACCTCCCCCATCAATGTATTTAAAACAAAAATAGGGTCCTACACATCAGTCAAAAAAAAAAATGCGTGTAAAATACATCCGATGCCTTCAGGTCGCAAGATAGTCGTCACGAGACATTCACACCGCCGAACACACTCCGATGGCCTCACCTCACCCTCTCACCTCCGCCCAAGACTAGTGAGCCTACAAAAGTGTGGTCATGACCATGTTTGAGGATGGGCGAGTGAATCTAAGTCATTATTACGAACACGACGTCCTCCCAGCCTTAGACACCCTCAACTGATTTACACAAAGCTGTACGCTTACGCCTTGGATTGTGCTAAGTCTGTTAAGGGTCCTCACGTCTGTGTTGGGGTGTTATTGGACGCGTTCCTGTCCTTAGAAAATGTGTGTGTGTGCGTGTGCGTGTGTGTGCGTGCGTTTTTATACGTGTATGCATGTGTGTGTGCACGCGCATGTGCAGGTCTTTAGAAACTCGGAGAGCTTAGGCTTTTGACGACACTCATTCCGAAGCTCACATTCCCAGATATATATGTAGTCATACCCCAAGGACTTGACATATATCTCGTTGGCTAGCGTCTCTTGTCGAAGTTCCTCCGCTGATTTTCCCCGCCGTGTGTTATATCGCCCTCTTGTCAACTCACAGGCATCGTGGGCGTGTCAATTACAACCCTTGAACTGAAACACAGTACCCTGTCCGTTCACGACCGCGAGCCCATCCACCGGTAGATGACGATCTCCTACACGTTTTTCCGTATCGTTGGACTGGTGTCGAATCGTGATACCTCGACAATGCGCTTGCCATTCTAACCACTTGGCTGCGATGTGTGTTTAAGACTGCCGTAAGGTAAATACACCCTGCGTGTTTGAAGGCAATCAGCTGGTGTAGTGGCTGGCTGGCATCTCCGACAGGAGACAGGAGAGGTACAAGGCATTGGCGTCAAAGCCGATAATTTTTTGACACGTCGTTACCTCTCGAATCTTGGTGACACCTGCTTGATGGTGATGTGCGTGAAAATGATGGACGATCCTCCGATGTTCTTCTTCAAACACTCTTACATGTCGGTGTCCCGGCTCTCCTCGTGTGAAAAATAATCAGTCAACCGATGAAAGACGTAGCGTGGTGTCAACCCTGGAATACTGATGCATTGTTTAAAGACATCCACCCCCAAACCACGATAAAACTTAGCCATTTTTTTGCGGCTTCCAGGAAGGGCTCTACGTCGAGGTTATTATACCATATCAGTAAATCATTGAGGGTGGTTATCTCTTCACGATCCTAAACGCCTTGGAGGGTTGCATACTCTTCGGTAGAGAGCTCTTTGTTCTTCAACGTGTTGTTGAAAGCGGCACGGGGTGGTAGGGTCGTCTCCTCTAACCGTGCAGGACTATTGACGTAGGTGTAACAAAATGTACCCTTGAGGAGTTGACAGTCGTAGGCTTTAATCCACTTTTAGCTAAAGTTGGGAGGCAAATAGTTGCACACATCTAAGAACTAGAGGCTATCGGTGGCGACCGCCATATGGCTCTGTTGTTTTTTGATGACATACTTGAGTGATTGTTAATGCGCTAGGTATCGGTACATATAGCGTTTCATCATGTTGAGATGATACCGACCCGAGTTGAAACCGAGGACGGGGAGGGTAGTTGTGGAGTTTTTTCTTTAACAGGTCTGCATGCGGAGGTGGTTTGGTATGGGTTGACCCCGTGCCTGAGCTGATACCTTGGAGTCTAAGGCTTGGAACATGTTCTCAAACTTGAACGATCAAAAGACGGTAGCTGACGGCACTGATGGTATTGAGATACTCCAAGAACGTGTCGATGAAGTCGTGTGGGTCACCGTCGGATAAAAAACATCGGGGATGCTCGTAGCAGGGCCCGTTGGAATTCTCGCTAACGCTCATGGGGATGTGACGATCGGACCACACGGTTTTACTGGTGGTGTTATCGGCGTCCAAGGGTTGTAGACAAGCCTCGAAATCAAACCAGACACGGTCAGAGAAGTATATGTCGTCAGGGGTTATGGGTATCCCTTCCTCAATGAGTTCATGAAAGATGGTGCGTGCGTTGTGAAACACGCCTCCCGAGATTTTTTTCACTGACACGTCACAACTTTTCTGGTGGTGTCGTAAATGATAGACACGACTAAACAGTTGACTGCGCTGGGAACACTGGAACTGCTAGGAGTACAGGCCTTTGTCGAACACATAGCTGAAATGACGTTGGTGTATATTGAGCATCATCGTGGTGGTGCACATGCCGAGATATCGAGTGCACACAGTATGTTGACGATCGTCCTCTTGTGTCAGCTGATATACTTCAATGTTGACGTTGAACAGCGTTTCCGCATTGTCAAGCCGTCTGAAGGGTACTCTGCGAAAAAAGCGGGCTTGTAAATTTTCCGCTTTCAAATAGGTTTTGAAATAATTGTGAGCTAGGGTGTCACAGTGTTTGGGTGGGGCCCCGTCCAGGTGGAGAACTAGGCAACGAAATAAACAGAGATTGTCATGGTACGGACCGTGAGAGGCGCAAACTAAAGCATACAGCCCCTTGTTGGTGTGTAGGAAATCAGAGACAGCAGTGTTGGTGGCTACTATCATGAGGTCCGGGAGTTTGTTGACATAAAATACGACGTTGGTGACTTGGTCGACTTACAACTTTGTGTCTGGGCGTTGTAGTCGCCCCCGGGTCATCAGGTTGTGGCCCGTGTAGATCGGGTGCTCTTGTAACAGGGCGTTCAGTGTGTCTGCGTTTTGAATTAAATGGGGCATGGGTAGAACTCTGGTGTTGTTGACACTCGGGTAGAAATAGCACACTTGATTTGTTTTTCGCTGGCGGAGGATAAGTCCATAGACAAAATTTTATTTAAATGCTGCTGTTTGTAGATCAATCCCACAAAAATATCAAAGCCCGTGGCAGTCTGTACACGAGCATTATAGTGGTCCTAAACACGACACTGTCTGTGAAATTGTTGCTTTATCGAACCCCAGTGCTGGCGGTACAGTTCAGCCGTGTCAGGGGTTCGGCGATGTTGTCCATGGGTGTCAAGGCCTTGTTGTCAATGCGTAAGGGATAGGTCGTAGGGGTTGAAGTGGTTCCAGGGGTTGAAGCAGTTGAGGTTTTGGTGCGCTGGGTGGGTGTGGTGAACGTAGTGAGGGTGGTTTGGGTAATGTATCATTCCCCTTGGTGGATTCTATCTGGTGTGGGTGGAGTGGTGGTGGTGGTAGGATTGCGCTCCGTTGAACCCCCTCTTGAGGTGACTGTAAATAACAGAAAGAAAATAATAAACACACGTATGTGTACACGACTCTATCTTGTGGTGGTTTTAAAACAACAGAAAAAAAAATACATTTTAAAATCCTGAGCCATCGTCATTGGAAAAGAATTGATGTTTAATATTTATATATAATACAAAAATATACAGCAACTCTATAAAGCGAGTTCACTACCATGTATACACAACAAAAACACACTACGCATAAGATAATATAAACCTTTGTAATATATACATCAATATAAAACTATTGAAAAAGTATACATACAACTAAACTCAAAACTACTTAACTACACTGAGCGATATACATTAAAAAAAAAGAAAAGAGGATGGTGCGTACGGGATGTGTACGTTGTAGTAAGGGTGGTTAGATCTGGGGTGTTCATATGGGGGTGGCTGTGACTTGGGTTGTGTGGACATAAGCTTGACTCAACGAATTAATCAACACGCTTCACCGTAACCCAGTAGCTATAAAAAAGACCGCCAAAACTACACACCACCCACAAACTAACAACCCACCAAGATGAGTGATGACGACAGCCCAGGGGGACTACACCAGCACACCGTCTCCGTGCTCTCAGACGAAGATTACGCCTACATGATATCTATACAGTCAATGGGGATAGGCCTGGAGGCTGGTTGAGTCGAGAGATCCGTGCTGCTAGAACACGCCATATCCGATCGCATACGAACACATCAAGGGAGGGGGTGGACCAGACGTGATAGGATACCTCTGGGTGATGCACCGAGACCAATCCATTCCTTTTCCCCTTCACCCTGAAAAACCAATACTAACGCCATTGGAGATAAACGACAACAACAACAACAGCCTACAACTTGAAGCCTAAGAGCATGAGCGACTACTAGGCCCTACGCCTGGATGCCGAGCTTGTCTCACGGCACTCGCAGACATCGTGTTCGAGCCCATGCTGTCTGTTGCAGTACGTGTGCTACACACCCAGACCTCCACCCACTATGTCCGATGTGTAGAAAATCCGTTTTAAAAGCCTACAGAATTTATTTTTAAACTACGATCCTATGTTTTTCCGAAAGCCCTTCTTAGGGCCATCCGCTCCTACTCAACAACAGCTCAAGTTTTCAATTTTTCCACACTAAACACCAGGCAATACACCTCACTTAAACATGTACTTAAACATGGGTGGACTTACCAGCTCGGCAGGGCGTCGCTTCACAGTCAGTTCCTCCCCGCTGTCGTGCATCAGTCCGACTTCAAATTCGATGCTCGGTTGAACGATCGAGCACACTGCCCGCAAACGAATACACGAGATCCTCTGGGAGCTTGCCTCTCCATACCGTGTTGCATCAGTTGCTGGTGACGCTTTAAATGTGATGGTCTGTCGAACGATCGAGCACACTGCCCGCACTGGAACACACAACCTCCTCCAAGACTGGTGTTTCTCACTTCGACGACGATCCAAATTCCACTTCAGCGTAAATTCCGTTTGGCATACGTCACATATAAACATGTTGTCGTCTCGAACACGTCTAACAAATGGACAACTACACTTTTTTTGTTTGAAATTGTGGTTTTAGGGCCGCTTCCCTGGTATGGATTTCGCGGCTCTTCAAATCACGTCATTTTATTCCTTATATTAATTGTAGACAACTACACCCTAAAACAAGTTGCTTTTATACACACTAACAATTGCAACAAACCAGTTCCAACCAGTTCCAATAAGTTCCAAACGGCACAAACCAGTTTGTGTGACGTCACACCCGCCACTTTACCACCCTCTTCCAGACCCCGCCCATCACACCACTATCACACCATGCCGCTGAGACGTCATAAGCCACCATCAACGGTGACCTCGATCACGTTATATGACATCACGGCGTTTCACTAAGCTTTAACCCCTGACCCCTCACCCTTGACCCTCACCACTCGGTCACCCGCTCACCCATCCTCGGTTAGCTTTGCGCCACCTTCGGGTACTTCCGGCCATATTCGGGACCTGCGCAACAACCTGCGCATAAGGTTCAATCTCCATTCCTCCCCTTTTCAGGGATTGGCCTGTCTTTTAACATGGGCTCGGCTGCTCATTTCGACTCATTTCGAGTCATATGATACACAAACTGCCCTTCTTATACTTCTTGTGCTCTTAACACATAGTTATAGTTACGTTTAGGTTGAGCTATATTTACATGTCATGTTTATTTATAAAGGTGCAAATTCTATTTAAAATGGGACAGCACTTGGGTCATTCTTAACTACATAATGAAATCATTCTCCCTACAGTCGAACCTTGGAATCCGTGGAATTGTACATCGTGTTGGTCATCTGGAAAGAGCTTTCCCTGTTTCTAGTTTATAAATATTAAATATATAGCTGCTAAGCGATTTTTTATGTGAGATTTGCGGTTTACACTGGTCAAACCGAATGGGCCCTGTGATAACTTTTTTCTCTGTTTAATTTTAAATCAGCAGGTAATAAAATTAGACGATTGATGCGCCAGTGCAATTATTTTGCAAGAACATTTCTGCGACAACAACGAAGGCTTGTCGTGAAATTAGTTCCCGCTTTCTTCTCAACCTCGAGAAAGGTTATTTTAATATGGATTCGGGTACCGATTGTTTTGTCGATTTCTAGTAAATTATATTGCACAAGTTGCAAGATTGTACAATACAATGCTTACAGTTTTCGCTAACCAAAAGTTTTATTTCGCCAACTCTGCATTACAGGCCTTAAGGACAGATCTATAAAGCAAGAGTACTGTGTCACACTAATTTGTATCAAGCAATCTTAGTTCGACTAAAACCTACAATTATCAAACCTATATTCAACCCAATCAGACATAAACCTCCAGTCGAAATATTGCGAAACGGTGTACTTAGACATCTATAACTTGTTATGTTGTAAGCGTCATGTGCATCAAGCCATCTATGCAATGGTTGGATGTGAGCGACCCACCAGGCCCTTTTTACAGAACAGCAAAGAACTGAAAGAGTAAGATGACCTACCGTTAATATAGTTGGTTTGTCGATGACAATGATCCCCATGGCTGTCAGACCAATCGACTCTCCCGTTAGTTTACTCATGAACATGGTCATCTGTGACAATCATACAAAGCAGGTCATTGTTGTTTTAAAAAATCTTTGAAGAAAAATAAAGTACACAAAGTGGAAAGTATTAAAACAACAAAGTTATCATTTAAATCAACATATCACAGGTAGAAGAAAGTAGATGCAGCTCTAATAAGAACGGTGTAACTTGCTCATTCAAACGATTTTTTGGCCCGTTGTCACAAGTTTATGTGAGTTTTCGGTGGTTAGTCAATGTCTGTAATCACAAAGGTTTTCATTATCCAGATTTGTTGACAACATTTTCTTTAGTACTTTAGTTATACAGGTCTTTGTCAATGGTTAGCAGCTACGACAGTGATGAATTAAAAATATTCAATTTGCCTGTATTGAAATAGCAAAAAACATTTAGACAAACCGTTATCGAAAGTCACACAGTGTATAGTTATCACTACGATAAACATTTCTAAAATAAAAAATGCAAGACATATCAAGCAAAATTACAAAAAGGCGAATAATTATTTAGGACCGACCTGGAGTGACGTTTCCGTAGTTAACGTCTTTGGCTGAATGTTATGTATCGTCTTTAATGGGGAGTGTGCCTGTGGGGAAAAGTGGTTGTTAACTGACAATTATTTTAAAAAGTTATTTTTGCTATAATCAACTTAAGGAATCGGATTTGTCTCTGATGTTATGTCCAAGGTTGCCTTATTGTTGTCATATTGCATCATTTAATGCCTATTGTGTTTTGCACTAGCTTTAATTCAACGTGTATTTCACATGTGCTCATTGCGAATCCAAGAAGCCCGCAGTCTGGAAACCAAGTATTAACCGTTCACTTATAACAGTTAGATCATTTGAAAAGACATTTCTAGCTCCAGCTTCGTTTTACATATCGGTTACCATACATGTATATATTTCGAAACGAACCAATTAAGATATATGAAGCTTGATTGCAATGTAATATCTAAATGAATCGATGAACAAAGTTCTTTGAATGGTCATGAATTGAATATTTTACGATCATGTATTTTACAACATTTTCGCCAACGGTGGTCAATAATTCTAAAATGTATTTATAAAAATGATATTACACGATTTGAGTTTAGTTTACTTACCATGTGATTCAA
>JAVFBZ010178984.1:2621-15576 GCA_032466195.1 Katharina tunicata
GAAACCTTCATCATGCTGTTTTCTTTTCAGTTATTCATTTATATCGAGGAGAAAAAAGGTAATTTTGTGATTACAGACTCCCACACATTTCAACTACTGAAAATGAAAAATAGAAGCAATTTCTTCATTACTAAATCTTCATAAAAGAATAAATCAAAATGTAAAACCATTCAAACAAAAATCACTCCATTTAAATTGAATGTGAATGAGGAAATGTTTAGAATTAGTTGAAGATTGACCTTTCACCTGAGAGGTGTTATAAAGGTAAGTGTGTGTGAGACACCTGTATTTATATATAAAGTGACCAGTGGTCATTAAACACCTCAATATGTGATTATCATTTAACTCAGGCTTGAACTATAAACCATTCAAAGCACATCAGTATAAATCAACCTTCATTCTGTTAAAATCTTTTCTTTCATCTCTTTCACAAAATCCGAATCCCTGAGAAAAGCTGTAGCCGCCACATTAATTGTAAGGGCACAGGTTCTTGTTGAAAAGATTTATTTATGATAGTATTCCACAATGATTTCAACAGGAAACCACAAACTGAGCTTAAAAATGAAGGTTAGGCAGCAAAGAAACCCTCGGTTTTTAGAAATATGAGAAAGATGGAGAATACAATTTCGCTGTCAAACCACAAACTTTTTACTTTACAACAAATTAAGAATTAATGGAAAATGATTAAATTTTGAAAATCATAATAATTCATTAGGTCATAGTTTTATATATATTATATGTTGTAGTTTTTTATATCAACTTATTTAAATAATTAAATATGTCAAGAATGTAATTTGTCGGTTTTTTATAGACTGATATTTTGAATTTTAAAAAAACTCAATGTTATTTACTTGTATAACGGCGCACTAGCCTAATGGCTGAAGGATGTCATAGCCCACCTCACTTGAAACAAACAATAACAACACAGGACCAGCATACAATGACAACACAGGACCATCAAACAATGACAACACAGGACCATCAAACAATGACATCACAGGACCAACAAACAAGGACAACACAGGACCCACAAACAAGGACAACACAGGACCCACAAACAATGACAACACAGGACCAGAAAACAATGACAACACAGGACCAGAAAACAATGACAACACAGGACCCACAAACAATGACAACACAGGACCAGAAAACAAGGACAACACAGGACCCACAAACAATGGCAACACAGGACCAGAAAACAATGACAACACAGGACCAGCAAACAAATGACAACACAGGACCCACAAACAATGACAACACAGGACCGGCAAACAATGACAACGCAGGACCAGCAAACAATGACAACAGAGGACCAGCAAACAATGACAACACAGGACCAGTAAACAATGACAACACAGGACCAGCAAACAATGATAACGCAGGACCAGCAAACAATGACAACACAGGACCCACAAACAAAGACTTCCTTATGACCGTTAGCTCACAGAACAGCACGGCACATGAACCTTCCCTGTCTACTGAGCCAAAGAGCAGCACTGCACATGAACCTTCCGTGTCTACTGAGCAGTATGACACATGAACCTTTCCTGTCTACTGAGCCACAGAGCAGTATGGCACCTGAACCTTCCCTGTCTACTGAGCCACAGAGCAGCACGGCACATGAACCTTCCTGTATGCTGAGCCGCAGAGCAGTATGGCACATGAGCCTTCCCTGTCTACCAAGCCACAGAGCAGCACGGCACATGTCTACTAAGCCACAGACCAGCATGGCACATGAACCTTCCCTGTCTACTGAGCCACAGAGCAGCACGGCACATGTCTACTAAGCCACAGAGCAGCATGGCACATGAACCTTCCTTGTCTACTGAGCCACAGAGAAGCACGGCACATGAACCTTTCCTGTCTACTGAGCCACAGAGCAGCATGGCACATGAACCTTCCTGTCTACTGAGCCACAGAGCAGTACGGCACATGAACCTTTCCTGTCTACTGAGCCACAGAGCAGCACTGCACATGAACCTTACCTGTCTACTGAGCCACAGAGCAGCTTGGCACATGAACCTTCCCTATCTACTAAGCCGCAGAGCGGCATGGCACATGAACCTTCCCTGTCTACTGAGCCACAGAGCAGCATGGCACATGAACCTTCCTGTATGCTGAGCCACAGAGCAGCACTGCACATGAACCTTCCTTGTCTAGTGAGCCACAGAGCAGCATGACACATGAACCTTCCCTGTCTACTGAGCCACAGAGCAGCACGGCACATGAACCTACCCTGTACGCTGAGCAACAGAGCAGCACGGCACACGAACCTTCCCTGTCTACAGAGCCACAGAGCAGCACGGCACATGAGCCTTCCCTGTCTACCGAGCCACAGAGCAGCACGGACCATGAACCTTCCTGTCTACCAAGCCACAGAGCAGCACGGCACATGTCTACTAAGCCACAGACCAGCATGGCACATAAACCTTCTCTGTCTACTGAGCCACAGAGCAGCATGGCAAATGAACCTCCCTGTCCACTGAGCCACAGAGCAGCACGGCACATGAACCTTTCCTGTCTACTGAGCCACAGAGCAGCACGGAACATGAACCTTCCCTGTCTACTGAGCCACAGAGCAGCACGGCACATGAACCTTCCCTGTCTACTGAGCCGCAGAGCAGTATGGCACATGAACCGTCCCTGTCTACTGAGCCACAGAGCAGTATGGCACATGTACCTTCCCTGTCTACCAAGCCACAGAGCAGCACGGCACATGTCTACTAAGCCACAGACCAGCATGGCACATAAACCTTCCTGTCTACTGAGCCACAGAGCAGCACGGCACATGAACCTTTCCTGTCTACTGAGTCACAGAGCAGCACTGCACATGAGCCTTCCCTGTCTACCAAGCCACATAGCAGCTTGGCACATGAACTTTCCCTATCTACTGAGCCACAGACCAGCATGGCACATGAACCTTTCCTGTCTACTGAGCCACAGAGCACATGGAACAAGAAACTTCTCTATCTACTGAGCCACAGAGCAGTATGGCACATGAACCTTCCTTGTCTACTGAGCAACAGAGCAGCACGGCACATGAACCTTCCCTGTCTACTGAGCCACAGAGCTGCATGGCACATGAACCTTCCCTGTCTACTGAGCCACAGAGAAGCACGGCACATGAACCTTCCCTGTCTACTGAGCCACAGAGCAGCACAGCACATGAACCTTCCTTGTCTACTGAGCCACAGAGCAGCACGGCACATGAACCTTCCCTGTCTACTGAGCCACAGAGCAGCACTGCACATGAGCCTTCCCTGCCTACTGAGCCACAGAGCAGCACAGACTATGAACCTTCCCGGACTACTGAGCCACAGAGCAGCACGGCACATGGACCTTCCTGTCTACTGAGCCACAGAGCAGCACGGCACATGAACCTTTCCTGTCTACTGAGCCACAGAGCAGCACAGCACATGGCCTTTCCCTGACTACTGAGCCACAGAGCAGCACGGTACATGAACCTTCCCTGTCTACTGAGCCACAGAGCAGCACGGCACATGAGCCTTCCCTGTCTACTGAGCCACAGAGCAGCACGGACCATGAACCTTCCCGGACTATCGAGCCACACGGTACATGAACCTTCCCTGTCTACTGAGCCACAGAGCAGCACGGCACATGAGCCTTCCTTGTCTACTGAGCCACAGAGCAGCACAGCACATGGACCTTCCCTGACTACTGAGCCACAGAGCAGCACGGTACATGGACCTTCCCTGACTACTGAGCCACAGAGCAGCTTGGCACATGGACCTTCCCTGTCTACTGAGCCACAGAGCAGCACGACACATGAACCTTCCCTGTCTACTGAGCCACAGAGCAGCACGACACATGAACCTTCCCTGTCTACTGAGCCGCAGAGCAGTATGGCACATGAACCGTCCCTGTCTACTGAGCCACAGAGCAGTATGGCACATGTACCTTCCCTGTCTACCAAGCCACAGAGCAGCACGGCACATGTCTACTAAGCCACAGACCAGCATGGCACATAAACCTTCCTGTCTACTGAGCCACAGAGCAGCACGGCACATGAACCTTTCCTGTCTACTGAGTCACAGAGCAGCACTGCACATGAGCCTTCCCTGTCTACCAAGCCACATAGCAGCTTGGCACATGAACTTTCCCTATCTACTGAGCCACAGACCAGCATGGCACATGAACCTTTCCTGTCTACTGAGCCACAGAGCACATGGAACAAGAAACTTCTCTATCTACTGAGCCACAGAGCAGTATGGCACATGAACCTTCCTTGTCTACTGAGCAACAGAGCAGCACGGCACATGAACCTTCCCTGTCTACTGAGCCACAGAGCTGCATGGCACATGAACCTTCCCTGTCTACTGAGCCACAGAGAAGCACGGCACATGAACCTTCCCTGTCTACTGAGCCACAGAGCAGCACAGCACATGAACCTTCCTTGTCTACTGAGCCACAGAGCAGCACGGCACATGAACCTTCCCTGTCTACTGAGCCACAGAGCAGCACTGCACATGAGCCTTCCCTGCCTACTGAGCCACAGAGCAGCACAGACTATGAACCTTCCCGGACTACTGAGCCACAGAGCAGCACGGCACATGGACCTTCCTGTCTACTGAGCCACAGAGCAGCACGGCACATGAACCTTTCCTGTCTACTGAGCCACAGAGCAGCACAGCACATGGCCTTTCCCTGACTACTGAGCCACAGAGCAGCACGGTACATGAACCTTCCCTGTCTACTGAGCCACAGAGCAGCACGGCACATGAGCCTTCCCTGTCTACTGAGCCACAGAGCAGCACGGACCATGAACCTTCCCGGACTATCGAGCCACACGGTACATGAACCTTCCCTGTCTACTGAGCCACAGAGCAGCACGGCACATGAGCCTTCCTTGTCTACTGAGCCACAGAGCAGCACAGCACATGGACCTTCCCTGACTACTGAGCCACAGAGCAGCACGGTACATGGACCTTCCCTGACTACTGAGCCACAGAGCAGCTTGGCACATGGACCTTCCCTGTCTACTGAGCCACAGAGCAGCACGACACATGAACCTTCCCTGTCTACTGAGCCACAGAGCAGCACGACACATGAACCTTCCCTGACTACTGAGCCACAGAGCAGCTTGGCACATGGACCTTCCCTGTCTACTGAGCCACAGAGCAGAAAAGAACAAGTTGAAGACAATATTTTTGCTGAATTCAGAAAAAAAAATTAGTTCTATGATAATTTGACTTATTTTTACCCCAAATGAAGAATATGATTTGCATAACAATGTACCCTTAATTACAATAAACACTAGATTGATTTCGTTTTTAGAAATTTTTGAAAATTATGTGTATAGGTTTTATTCAAAGAAACAGATAATTAATGAATTTCTTTGCAGAATACATTCAATGTGTTAACATAAGAAAATTGTGTTGTAAGATATTGCGTGCACAAATAAAAATTCAAATTTAAACAACCATTTTTTGTTCTCCCATTGACAGGCCCACAAGTTATGTGTTACAATGACAATAAACACTCGTATTAACACAGCGAAAGTGTGAAGACTTCACTTGGTTTTTGCTCATTTATCTCAAATCTGTGACAAGAGAGATAGACAAGAGACAAATTATTTGAACTCTTGATTTTTTGTTTTTGTTCCTACAACTGTTAATCACACTGAATGTACTCAAATTGTAATAAGTGTTTGTTTGTTTGTTTGATTGAGTATTTCACCTATATGACGACTTACTAATCTTAATAATTTGCGTTGCCGGTGTATGGTGGAAAACCAAGAAGAACCCTCGTAAAAACCACCCCGCGAACTCTGCAGCCACCGGAAACCTTTCCTTTATATACCTACGGTCCAGAGGGGGGATTGAACTTATTCCCGGTACAGTAATAAGTGAATTATCTGCTAAACATTCATATTAATATTGGGAAAGACAAGATATTTGTTTCTAGTTATGCTATAGTTATCAGTCATGAAGAGCTGTTACCCCGCGAACTCTGCAGCCACCAGAAAACTTCCCTTTATATACCTAAGGTCCAGAGGGGGGATCAAACTTATTCCCGGTACTGTAATAAGTGAATTATCTGCTAAACATTCATATTAATATTGGGAAAGACAAGATATTTGTTTCTAGTTATGCTATAGTTATCAGTCATGAAGAGCTGTTACAGTTATCAACAAGAAACAAATACTCTGAGTATAGTTATCTTTCTCATATCAATTCGCCAGTTTGGTATACAAAATGATACAGGCCCCCTTTAGCTATTTTATAAACATTGTTACCTAGCTGCTGTTTGTTAAACATTTTTGTGTTGTTTTGTAGTTTGTTTGATTGGGGCTTTACGCCATACTTAGGGTTATTTCATTTATATGACAGTCCAATCGGGGGTGGAAACCATTTTAAATTACGCTGGCAAAACAAAAGACGCAATGCTACAGAAACAGGCCAAAAGACAGGACACAATAACAAATTGGCTTCCTGATGTCCATTAGCTCAGAAAGCACTGGAAGCTCTCACCCAAATACCTCGGTTTACTCAGTTCAAGTTTTAACATTGAATACATTAAATGCAATAAATTACAACAGTAAACAATCAAAAAGTTGTCTGTTCTCTTCAATTTTTTTTTAAATTCCTTTTTTTGCTTTAACCCTTCCTTATTAGTCATTTTAAACTGTCCAGTGATAATTTTAAATATTTTCAGACTTGAACATTAACAAGACAGAGAAGTATAAGAGTCAGTGTTTGTACTGAGAACATTGCGTGTGTTTTTACTTCACAGTGCTGCTGACGGAGAGTCTCGCTCTGAATTTCTTTGTCCTCTGAGCTAACGGTGTAAGTTGTAATAGGTGGTAATCACGGAGGAGGAGATGTTCACACCTTAAGATGATTGGCCAGCATGGTTAACAGATGTGGCTGTCTTACCATCCAGTCTCCCGTGGATTCACTAGCCCGTTTATCTCCCCTGGCCTTCATTTGCGGCAGTATCTGCTTCACAAACTGGGACTTGTCACCATCTAGTCTGACAGGTCAATTACCAGTCCCCGCCATTAACACCTCCCTCAAATACTAACTGAGATTGCTGCCTTTGCCGTACCGATGTCCCTCACACAAGGTTTTCACACCCCGGACACCGCTAAGTCTCTCCTCATCCATCTAAGGTGAGATAACTCTAATTTCGTCTGCGTCAGCTCTATTGACATATACAAGATTCCTTCAACTTCATCACAATTCTCACACCTTGGTTCTGACAATCTTCTGCATATCTATAACGTCTTTAAGATCACAAATCAGAGCTTGGACTTCACGAACAGAAGGCAGGTAATACAAGAAACCCAGGAGACTAACAGCCGGCAGTAAATTTGAAGAACACAGAACACCAGCATAAAAAGAATCTCATTAACTACTTAACAAATCGTAGTTGACAGCTCATTTCTAAATTAAGGTGATATGTGCTGCCAATGCAATGATATTCAAAACCGTTTCTTTTGACTACTGTAAAAATTGGTGACAAAATTCAACAACTGATCACGAGGAATTTCATTGCTAACACGTCTGACCTGCATTGTATTTCATGCGATAATTGTATCACACCAACAAAATGCTGTAAAATATATTGCAACGAAAATGTTATCTGCTCAAATTCAATTAGATCAGGCATGAAATAGATAACCACTAGTCCACCAGACTGCATACACACTGTGGTTGGTGCATGTACATATATAAACTTGTCTCTGAGAATTGATCTAGAACATGAGATAATTTATCGACTTTAATTAGTCGATATCCCTGTGCCACAGTGTGATTACTCTTGACAAAATATATAAACATTTTAATAACTTACAACAAAACCTGTTGAAACACCCATTCAAGTAATTAAGGCAATATATATATATATATTTTTTTTAAATTTCAAATAAAAAAGCCCTTTTAAATTATGAAATATTGACAATTAATAAAACTAAAGTTTGTCAAACAAAATCAGATTTTAAAAATGCATAGTAATGGGATTTCATTAAGACACTTGAAAAATAAAAAAAAATAAAAATCAGATTTGAATGTTGCTACGATTTGTGTAAGCAATACTTAATGTGGTCAGTTGTTGTGCTATTATTGCATACAGTGGTAAAATATTTCTGAGACATTCTGGGGTCTATATTCACCGAGCAAGGTGTTAAGGTCTTTCAAAATAACGCTTCAGCAGTCGTATCCATGTTTAAATCGCTCAGTACTTTAAACCTATTATTGTCCAATGTTTATGACATCCAACGTGTTCATTGAATAAACGGCAATGAATTAGCGATCACAAAATCTAGGCACGCACCGAATCTCAAGCATTGCCGCCTTTTTTGGGCTTTGGTGATAACTCTAACCCCAACTTTAAAATTTTGGCAAATAAAATTATGAAACATTGATCAATTTGATTGATTATGGTTGGCTAATTTCAAAAGGTGAATTCAGTCTTTATCCAGGTTTTATAACATGAAAGCTAAACTAATTATACATGTAAATAAATTAAAAAAAAATGGCAAACTTGATTGACATTGAGAGAAAAGTAACTTTCGCGAGTCACTCTTCTGTGTTCGACAATACATGATCTTAGTAAAGTGAACACAAAAAAAATTGAAATTCTTTAACAAAAATTTATTTTTAGTCTGAAATGCAGTACAGCTATATCTTAACACAAAACAATATTCATAGGTATTATTTGTTATGGTGGAAAATGTTGAGAATGCAGCTCCTGTAATAGTAAACCACCGCTTGTTTGGAAGGATAATAAAACCCTTGATAGTATTCACAAACTGTACAAATCGTATCACTATCAATAGTATGAGCAATAGAATCAATAGCCAACTGTGTGTAATCAAAGACTAGATTATAGAATGGCAATCACAGAAAAACTGTGCTATGAAAAAAGAATAAACATCAATTATCTGGGTTGGGAGGAAGAGTCCCTAGGGTCTTTCATAGAGATGGCACCCTGGCAATTCCCCCGTCTTTGATTAGCTTTATATCAATTGACTGTTTCAATTAGGGCAGTCGAGGAGGCTTTAACTTAACTCCCTGGCTGGGAAAAATAAAACAAACCGAGTTGACAGAACCATTAATCTATGAGTTGAATATCCCAGGGCAGTGAAGCCATTACTCTGTCTGAGAAGCATCATCAGACAGATCCTACGGGGAACCATCCTGAACGCCAGTTCATTCCAACAAGAGCTCATATCTCACACTAACTTTTATTCCCCTAATAAGAAATAATATGGAAGAGATGGAGAGGAGATGTTTAAAATGAAATATCTATGAAACAACTGGATGACATATAGGCCTTGCGGGGCAGTAAGCCTTGCGTGCAGGAAATAGCAGTGATTATCTCTTGTCTGTGCTGAGTGTTGGTTAGCTCGTTTATCAGAAGACGGCCAGTCAGAAAATGAACAACTGTAACCAGGGGTTTACATGGCTACCTCACTGGGACTTTCATTGAGTTACCAGTTAACAGACAAATGATACCAATGTTTCCTTGTTTGCTGCAGACCAAAACCAAGCTGCCAAAGTAAATCAGCCTTTAGTTTCTCTATAGGCTCCCTTAAGACAGAGCATATGCATCCACTGATCACCACTGGAAACTCCTCAATTAGGAGGGAAGATCACGCAGCAATGACAAAACTGTCTCCAGGGGCATCCAGGAAGAGCGGCAAGAGGGGCTATAACACCAGCAACCTTGGAGACAGCAGTTTGTTTAACTGATTTACTCATCGCTGCCGTTAAATGATTTTAGTTTGAGGCTGTTGAGTTAGCTTTAAATGGAGGATGATCAAGAGAAAAGAAGGAATAAAGGCATATAAGATCAAAATTCCTCAGAAATAAAAAAAATTATTCAAACTAATTTATTAGTTCTCATGCATTGGTTGCATTAACAATTTACCAGTATAACACTCTTTTACCAGTATATCAGTAAAACAGATCTCCTACAGATCTTTTTGGTTCTACCTTATGCTATGGATGTTGTGGATTTGCATGGATTGTGAGTGTAAATTTGGTGATAACCTAGGGTATAACAGCTGGATGAAATGATTTATCTAGAGGATAAAAACACTGTGTTACTATCAGTACTCAGGTATTGTACAGGAAGATGGGTGTGATGCTCGGACAGGAAGGGACAGACCATCAGTGCATTGTGGGAAGTGAAGAACCATGTAGCCTGTCACAAAGTATAGCAATGACAGCTGAATGATCACTAAAGTGACAACAAAAGGAAAAGAGCACTTACCCCCTGTAGAAGATTCACAGTAGAGACGGCAGCCAGCAGCCAATCAAACAACAGAAAAAGATGGATGTCAGTTTCATGTCAGATTTCCAGAGTAACCATCTCCTAATCAAATCATTTCTTTCAAACATTGCCTAAGCCTTCTTCCCTTTGATTAGATTACATGGCAAGGTATTTGATTCAGGGATTAGCGATAAAGTGATATAACAATCTTCTATATAAGTGTCAATACTAATTTAATCAAGCATATTCATTCTTTGTGCAATAATAAATCTGGTTGTTATTCATCAAACACAACATGCTCCATTAACACCATTTCTCAACGGTTTCTAAAAAGGATGAATATATCTGAGTTAGCTGATAACTTGCAGCTAAGAAATTTGTTAAAACATAATTCAAACTAGATCGTGCTCTTTTTCAACAAAAACATCTCCCCAACAATATCTATAATAGCAACAGCTTAAGTACATTTGTATATAAAAATATTTAAAGAAACAATACTGTAGTACAGTCTTACTTTATTCAGGGCAATGGTTATAGCCTGGAATATAACTAGATGTATATATTTTGTATAAATGTAGAGCAACCATATACATGTACATGTAAATATTATCATTTGTGAAAGACACCTGTTTACAAAGCAAAGTGTCTTTAAATTTTTTTTTTTTTTTTTTGCGGGCACGGGGGTAGAGAGAAGGGGGACATTTAAGTTAAAATTGATGAAACAGAAGAAATGTGAGATAAAACTAAATGTTAATGTACAATGTAGAAGCAAACTCACCATCTGTGAAATCCAGGAGATCATATGAAACAGAAAGAAAAAAACAATGTCAAAATGTTACATTAAAACATATATCCTCTAGAATTGCAGGAATACTAATGACATGCTGATTGATGTGTACATTGTATCTATTGTAGATAGTTAATATACCATCTTGATGCTTGGTCTCATCATAATTTGTAAGTCCTAGTCTTATTCAATCCATCATTTAAATTTGAACCATCAATTTAATGTAACGTTTAATTCCTATGTTTAACATTTTACCCTATTTTGACTTGTTGTTTTTAAACTGTTAATTAATACTATTTTTTTTTAAAACAAATACCCACAGCTATCATGAAAACTTTATTGATAGCTGACCTCTGACCTGAGATGAGTAGGTGACCTCATCAAATAAACAGACCCCCTGTCTTCAGTTAATTCAAACAGCTGATTTTTATCTAAATGAGCTGACCACTGAATCCACTGAGACCTTGACCTTGAAGATTCCACAGATTATAACCCTAATGATTGCAGCATGATGTGGTTTGACTTCTCCTGTTTGGTTTTTGGAAATGTTACAACAAAGACCTACAGCTCTGTATTACCAGCAATGGATTAACTTTTTCAGTTTCTGTACAAATGAACACATCATCTAAACATTTGTCTGTCTGAATTGGATGTTGTTGAACAGGAGAACAAATCACTTTGACAAAGCACAGTCTGTTGGACGTTACCCTCAACTGATCTCCATGTGAATCTCAGACAATCTATACCTTAACTCACTTAGTAATAGTTACAGCCAGTTTTCAGACGTGACACGAATCACCAATCAAACTAATTCATTCTCCAATTGATGAGCTCACTCAGAAGAACTACTTGTTTATTCTGTGAGCACAGTGCTAACAAACTGTTTCATCCACTTAAACAACAACTGGAATGAGAAACAGGGAGATTCGGGTTCACTTTGGCAGATTCTGATACCATGGTAACTCGTTTGTATGATTTCTCACAGGCAGATTTAACATTTTCATACAAACAGAGAAAAGACATTTAAAATTGTTTTAATTCTGTTCCTATAGACAATTGATTATGGACACTTTACATGTACCCCAAATAGATCATTGCTGCGTTTATTTTAATAATACTTTTGAAACCAAACTGGCCATGTCTTGACCGTCATCCATGTTAATCTAAGAACTCAGCATTCTATCAACACAGAAAACAATGAGGTAAATCACATTTAACATTTAGCAGGTCTGATATTAAAGTTCTGTCAGTCCATTCAACCAATTAAAATTTTTGTTTGCAAGTTTTCTTCATTTAAAATAGGATAATTAAAGTCTGTTGGAAATTTGATGTTCTAGTAAAATGACTAAATTAGTCTAAAATAACTAAATGTAAACATGACAGCAAGGAGAAATCAGCAGGGGTATTTAAGCCCAAGCTGCTTTAGTTAGACTGGGATTCAGCCTCGGCTCGGTCAGTTACATTGGCATTCTGGCTCCCTCAGCTGGAACAGTGAAGAAGTTAATTAAAGAATTAGTGGATAAAGGTGAAGAGAACTAGACAACCATGTTGAAATTGTTCTGTTGGTGTTGAAGGTGGGGTCGAGATGATTGTATTAATGTCTTGTGATGCTGTCACTCTACGGAACACTGACTACAATAACATTGGCCTCTTAAAGCCCTACACTTCACGCTATGCTCATTCTGATCAGACAATATTGGTGTAACTCCATGGCTTTCCGACCAGCTCTAGGATCCCAATAGTCAAAGAGCGTGGTTACTTCCTTAAACTCCATGAAGGAACAATATAGACTCAATGTGGCGGCATTGATAAGGGGTCGCTGGCACGATTCGCCTATCATTTCTCGAGTGAATGGCCACTAATGGGGTCATGATGCAGGCTAATGACAAACTGACAACATTTATCTCAGCCATTTCAAAAAGTTTG